>MU783655.1:149835-166616 GCA_026770625.1 Nicotiana glauca
GGGTTTGGATTGGGGGGGGAGTTGGGTAGGATATTAGGCTTATATACTAGCTGGGGGGATTTGATCCAGGCCGTTGGATCAATTAAGATCGACGGCTTGGATCAACCTACTTACCGAAACAGGGTCGTTTGGGTAGGTCTGAGACGAGATCGGTCTCTGATGGAATGGGTCGGGGCTGGGTAACGGGTTATAAGGGATATTCTTGACCGTTTGATCAGGTTAATTTAACGGTTCTGATTAATTGAACCTAAATGATGTCGTTTGGGTGGTTCGCGGGCTGGACCGGGTATAGAAATGGGTTTGGGCTGGTTTGGGGTGGGTTTGGAATGGGTAATTGGTTTGAGCTGGGGATTTTGGCCCAAATTTTCCTCTTCTATTTATGTCCCAAACTATTTTGCAAAATTAAAACCTAAAATCCTATATCATATTGTAAAACCAAAATTAACTTAAAATGCTAAACATAGTTATCACACAACAATAAAATAAAGAAAGTCACACAATTTGACATTAAATATTAAAATGCGAAGTACATTAGTTTTGTAATTTTTCAGTATTTGTAAAGAACACTTAATCACCCCTAATTATAAAATTAAATCCTAGAATGCAAATGCAACATATTTTTGTATTTTTTATTAATTAAAACAAATAAACATGCACATACAAACGTAAACAATTACTAAAAATATCATGAAAAATTCACAAAAATACGCACCATAGAACAGACAATTTTTGTTTTGATTTCTTTGGGAGTAGTTCGTATGGGGCAAAAATCACGTGCTCACACCAATTTTAATCTTTAATGGGCTAACCCAATTTCGATTTAACTCGCCCCAGACCCAACTAAAACCTACCCGACCTAGATCCCCTCTTATCCTGGCCGTTGACCTCTGAGATCAACAACCCCTATTCATTCCTGCCTTTTTTAAATACAAATGACTACCCTAATCCCCTCATTCCTCATCTATCAGCCACCTCTAAAAACCCCACTCTCTCAAATTCTCTCGAATGTTCTCAAAACCCTAATCGCCTCTTACCATCTCCAACCTCGAAACCACCGGAATCCATGGATTCTCAGGACTTGGGAGGCTTAAACTCACCTCCCTTTGCTCTTATATGCTTGGTACTCGAAGGTTCGAGGTCTGACTTTGAAGGTGTTCATTCAGATCTACACCGATCCAAGGTTCTACGGCCATCTACGGCTTTGCTCCGGTGTATCATGGTCTTCTGAGCCTGTTACTTATCTTTTCTGACTCAGATCGAACCTTTTCAAATCCTTTCTCATTTAAGGGTTCTTCTGAAACCCTAACTATTCGAGGTTTTCTCCGATTTTTCTTAGATCTGTTGTGTATGCATGCTCTATTTGAGTTTTCAAATGGTTTCCCCAACTTTCTTTCAAAAATTACTTTCAAAATTGATTCTTTTTCGATTTAGGGTTTTATGAAATGTTTAAAATGTTTCTCCGACTTTTCTTTTCCTTTTCTTTGTGTGTATTTGTCTCTACTGTGCTCATATGTTTCCTTTCTACCATACATGTTCTTATGTGCTTTCTAATGTTTCGTTTTCCTACTGTGTCTGTATACCCTAATCTCACATTTTTATCTCATTATGTTTTCCTATATGTTCTTTTGTTATACTTTTCTGGTTTTCTTGTGTTCTTCTATTGTATTTTTTTACTAAGTTCTTAAGTCACTTTGTTTGCCTTTTGCCGTACCTTGTTTGAGTTCTTTTAAAAAAGACCTCATTAAACATGTTTCTTCTACTGTATTCTTAAGTGTTTTGCTATTTTTTCTCTTTTGAACTTTGGTTAAGTTCCTTCTAAAAAGTATGTTCTTCTACTATATCTGCTACTGTGTTCTTATGTGTTTACTGTTTTCTCTTCTACTGAACCTTGTTTAAGTCCCTTCTGAAAAGATTTTTCTTAAGAATGTTTCTTCTACTATCATGTTGTTCTCTCGTTATGCTTCGAATCAATTTATTCACTATGTTTGCTTTAAACCTTCTACTATGTTTGCATATGTTCTCATGAGTTTCTGAAAGAAACCCCTGAGCCTGTTTCGACTACTTGCTTCCTTATCTCAGTATTTGATTCAAGGTGGAAACCCTAGAATTTGGGGTTCTGCCGAGGTTTGGTCATGTGATTGAACTAGGGTTCTATTTTAGAACCCTTGACTCTCTCAAACTAACTTTTGAGTTTTTGAACTTAGTCTGAACTTCCTTGCTTATATACAACTCTGAACTTTTAAACTTCTTCTACAATAGACGCTTCTACTGATTGGCATGGCAGTTCTTTCATGTTTAAACATGTCTGTATGATTTATATATGTGATAGAACTTTCTTCAAAGAGGTTTTCAAAGTAGTGATTGATTCAGAATCTCCTTTTAGTAGGTCTAATTGATTGTTACTGATGCTCCTTAAGTTAAAAGCTTTTCCACCTTTCTGGCTTGGTTCATTCATACCAAATCTTTCGATTTCTGATTTCTTGGCTGTTAATTGGTTCTCTTTCCTTAAATTTTACAATCGCGTATGTCAAATACCCTATCCCTAAATAACCCTTATGTATTTGCCCTCAATTGCATGCTTTACACAAGTGTTTGATTAATTCCTTTACTTAATTGGTTTTACCCGTTTGAATCTGAATTCTTTAATTAAGGGAAACCTTGTGTAATTGATTTACAATCCATCTTCAATTATTTTCTTACCTTATTTTCTCATGACTTTCACACTATAAATACACGCCCTTCTTTAGCACAAAGCACACACGATTGACACACTTCAGACTTCACACTTACAATCACACAATCTCGCACACTTAAAGTATTTTGTCTTCCTGTTTGCACTTTGTCTTTTACAAGACTACTGCTTTTCTTACTCGTTTCCTTATAACTGGTATGTCCTAATTTTTAATTTCAGCATCACCCCAATGTGTTTACTTACAGTCTTTATATGTATGTCTACTTTACTGTCTATGTAGAGTTCAATATTTAACTTTGTATGCTTGTGTTCTACTACCTGTTTCTACTGTGAATCTTTGCTTCCTATCCCATTACCCCTATGTGATTGTGAATAGTGACTTAGGGCATGTCAACAGCAGTTGTTGTCTATGAATTGTGTTCAGAATCAATGAGGTCTTAACCTTTAAAATAGGCTGGAGGTTATGCCAGCATATCCTATTGTATGCTCATCACCCTGCTCGTCTTATGTTCTTGTAAATTCCCCACTCCCTCATACCCTTATGTATTGTGATTTTAAACTATTCCCTTTTCCCCTTCCCCTTTCAGAATTTCACTTCTACACTTGCACTCTCTCTTGGCTTCTAAGTTCAGTCCCCCCTCCTGTGAGCCTTGCCTTGGGAACTTGAGTTCCCTCTGAACTTAGACACTTGAGGGCTGGCCCTTCCACACTGCACTATGTCTTAGTTTGGTTATGCATTTGGGTGTGAGCACTGACCGGAGTCCACATGAGGATCTTAGAGAACTCTGACACATCCAAATGAGAGAAAGGCTTTGATCATTGATCTCCTAGAGTTGGTTCATCTCATATTTCAGACAAGGAGCCTAAATTAGGCTCCCCTTGGTTTTACTTTTAATTTATGATGTAATTTAACCTTTTTTTCTTTCCGTTAGGTTGTAATAAGTTGTAAAAACTATTGGGGATGGCTAGTGAAAAGGGGAGGGGTAACCATGCATGTATATGGGTAGATAACTTGCATATAGGAATATTTAATTCCTGCACTTTTCACATAGCTATCAAGCCTATAAGGAATTCTGCGCACTCATGATACTATGTCTGTAATTACTAAAAATCTGAATCTGGCACATGCATTTAGAACAAGTGGATTTCTGCATCTTCACTATGTCTACACAAGTGGCTAAAACCAACATCGCGTAGAAAGCATGCTTATAGGAATTAATAACCAAATCTGAAACGTTTCATCCGCCTATAAGTAATAACAATGTTTATAAATTGCAGAATTTTTACTTCTCCTGTTAAAACTGGCAACTTCATACTGTTACTTCTAGAATCTGTAGATATCATGCCTATAGGTTTCCCTCTATCACTGGGGCAAGGCTTAGGACGAAAGTTAAATTGCACCAGTCTTTATTAATTAGAACCAGCGGGTAGGTCTACTTTAGACTTTTTATCTGAAAATATGTGATAAATAAGCATGCTTTACCTTTTAAGTTTAATTAGACCCTAATCAGTACGTGCAAGACATGCTAAACTATATGCTTTCTTTGATCTAAGGAGGTATGTTTAAGCCTTATAAGTTTGCATGCTTTTCCCATATGTGTTCTATGTGTTTTTGATTATCGCCTTAGAATTTTATCCTTTTAAAACTATAAAACCCCATACCTTTTTCCTTTAGGAATAGTAGTCTCAAATGCCACTAGGACTGATAGGAACGGGGTGGGTAATAGCATGCAATAAGTAAAACGAGACCATTCCGCATTTAATACCTTAGCGAGGTAGGAAACATGACCACGCGATAACACAACGTGTATAAATGGTTATCGGGTGTTGTATGGGAAGATCCATATTATTTGTAAACCTAGGACCCCCCTATCTTTTACTTTTTTATTTCATTATTTATTTTCAAGTTTATTCAAACAATTTCTTTCTCAAAATTCAACTTTTCTTTTAACTTCATCTATTTGTAACCATTATGTGGAAATGCCCTCTTATCTGAAAGCCCTACTTGTTTACATGTTATTTGTACTTAAAGTCACAACAATAGCTTGGCCGAAAACCACACTAGTGGATTCTGAGGGGTGCCTAAAACCTTCCCCTTAGAATAATTTCAAGCCCTTACCCAATCTCTGGTTACCCAAACAAAACCCTTCTTAGTATCCTAATGCACTTAAATCATTTGGTGGCGATTCTTCAATTCTTTTAAACCCAATTCCCAAAAGGGAACGAGCTGTCCTTCCAAAATGTCATAAATCCGATTTCACAAGAAAAAGGGGGTATCGACAGAATGGAACACTGTAATGGAAAAGAATACGAGGTTATGCTGGTAGCGACTATGGAATATAACCCTATGTTGGAAAAATGTGGCTAGAGATTGTGGGCCCTATGCTACCAGGGTTTTGAATTTTCTTCTTCTTTTCATTCTCTATTTTTTCATTTCATTTTTTTTATTTAAGAAAATGAGTAAAAAATGCAGGAAAGAATTTGGAGGAGACTTCCCTTTTGGATCAATTATTGTTGCAAAGTTGTTTGTATTCCTTGCGCAGTTTCTTTTTGGTTGCACTTGCTTCTTGCAAGGTTGATTTGGATTGCACCTGTTCATGTTTTCAAACAAAAGAACAATTGTTAGTTTGAAACAATGGTTAGTTTTGTGGCCTTGATTGTTTCAATCACTTGATCTCGGCCTAACTCTTTTGATGAAATCTCCATTGCTTGCTGGCTTTCTAGGAATGGGCTTCATTTCTAAACCCCAGGGTCTTGACTTTTCAAAATTCCACATGATGGTTAACCATTGCGGGGTTTGGCTTTTTATTTCATTTTGCCTTTATGGGAATTTGACTTTTATTTCATTCCTTTTCAAGAGTTTTCAAATCTGGATCATCAACCATCATGGCCAGTCGAGATCGACTTGATGCACCTGGTAAGGCTGGGTGCCTTTACTTGAACTTGGCTTTTTCCGAGCAGAACCATGTAAAACTAATCTTGCCATCTTTTCGTTGTATTAATTACGGAGCAGTATTAAACCGAAAGGGATTCAAAGAAAAGTAAACAAAGGACAAGATAATGAATTTAAAGAGATGTGTCCCTATCGAGGGAGGAAAAAAGGACTTATTTGGAGTGCATGTAGACTTCAATAGACATGACATGCTTCTTGGACTGGATTCCCGTTATGTGTAACTATCCAATCTCTCATAAACCCATTATGACTCATTTTTAAAATCGAGAAACCTTTCCAGGACTCTTTTAGTGCTGATGGTTGTAAAGAATTCCTCCTTTTTGATCAACGACGCCTTCGCTAATTGACCTCTCTCATTTCTCTTCTTACCGTCTCCTTATAGTGCTCTTTGCGAGTTTTCACTAATAAGACTCTCTCATTTTTGGTTTCTCTACTCACCATCACCTTACAGTGCCCATGTGGGTTTTCACCAATACTCTCTTATTTTCAGTTTCTCTCGTTTGATTGTATAAGATCAAAGCAACCACATTCTCCGATTCTTGAACATTTTCACTACTTGATCAGAAGGAGTTGAACAGGATTTTAGGGTAAAAAGAATTTGGATTGAATTACAACTTTGGAACCTTTCAGGCGAACCATCGCTGAACCATTATAACATATGCCCCGATTTCACTTTTGGGGAAGTTTGGATTTTTGTTTTGGTTTGACTGAACCCCAGAGAAAGGCTGCATACGTATCCTATCGGAATCAAGTCGAACGTAGTTCAAGAAACTTGTTTTTGATCTTTAATTTTTGATTTAATTTTTGATTGATTTTTTTGGCAAACATTTTCGGGTTCCAAAGAGGGTAATCAAAGAAAGGTAACCGGCTCAAAGGGTTAACAAAAATGGTAGAAGTGTTTGGGGTAGCAAGAATGAAAGCCTTCGTCATCCCAATTGGATAATACTGGTGCCGCAGAAAGATTCAACATGATACCTTTTGATTGCATCAGCATATACAGCTGTTTCAAGATCATTTCCTTCAATGTCTCCCAAGTACAATGCCTCTTTTGGCAACAATTTTTTTATAATGTACGGACCTTTCCCGTTTGGAGCGAACTTTCCTTTTACTTCTTGGTGGTGAGGGAGAATACGCCTCAAAACGAGTTGCCCCACTTCAAAGTTCATAGGCCGCACTTTCTTGTTGTAGGCACATGCCATTCTTTGTTGATACAACTGCCCGTGGCAGACTGTGGCCATTCGCTTTTTACCAATCAGTGTTAACTGTTCTAGGTGGGTTTTGTCCCATTGACTGTCCTCAATCTCAGCTTCGAGAATGATTCAGAGAGATGAAATTTTAACTTCTGCGGGTATTACGACTTCAGTGCCATAAACCAATAAATAGGGGGTTTCTCCGACTGATGTGCGCAGAGTTGTACGATATCCCAATTATGCAAACGGCCGATAAGAGGTAGAATTACGATGCGTGATCTTAAATTGCTCACATAGCTCCCTTATCAAATGCCTATTCAAGTTCGCAACATTGTCCATAATGATAGTTGTAGGGATACCAAAATAGCAAATGATGTTGGAGTGCACGAAGTCTACCACTGTTTTCTTAGTGACAACTTTGAGTGTAATTGCTTCAACCCACTTTGTAAAGTAATCGATGGGAACCAATATGAATCTATGCTCATTTGAAGCTTTTGGCTCGATTGGCCCAATGACATCCATACCCCAAGCATTGAATGACCATGGTGCCGATATAGGATGCAGTTCTGATGGAGGTGCATGAATCAGGTCATCGTGTACCTGACACTGATGACATTTTCGGATGAAGCTGAAGCAATCCATTTCCATGGTGATCTAATAATACCCTGCTCGAAGGATTTTCTTTGCAAGGATGTATCCATTCAAATGAGGTCCGCATACTCCTGCATGTACTTCATTCATGATTCATCCGGTCTCTTGGGCGTCCACACATCTCAAAAGGTTCAGATCTGGAGTTCTTTTGTACAACAGTTCTCTTCTCAAGAAGAAACCACCGGCGAGCCTTCTAATGGTTCTATTTTGATCTCCGCTGGCTTGCTCGAGATATTCCCTTATTTTCAGAAACATATTGATATCATGGTACCATGGCTAAACACTTGGCTCTACCTCAACCGTATTACAATAACTATGCCTTTCTCAGATTTTAATTTCCAATGGGTCAGTGTGGACATTGCTTGGATACGACAATATCGAGGCCAAAGTTGCGAGTGCAACAGCTAACTCATTGTGAAACCAAGAGACGTACCTGAAGTCCCTGAATTTAAACCATTTGCTAAGATCTTCCACATATTGCTTGTATGGTATTAGCTTGATACCCTGAGTTTCCTATTCTCCCTAAGACTGTTGGATAATCAGATCTGAATCTCCCATGATTACAAATTATTTCACATCTTGATCCATTGCAATATTCATGCCCATAATGCAGGCTTCATACTCGGTAGTGTTGTTTGTGCAGAAAAACCGAAGTCGGGATGTGGCTGGATAATGCTGACCAGTGGGTGAGATCAAGATTGCCCCAATCCCGATACCTTTTGCGTTCACCGCTCCATCGAAGAAGATTTTCCAAGCATTGGTGTCTTCTTAAATTACCTCAACTGAATTTACTTCCTCGTCCGGAAAGTAAGTAATCAATGGTTGATGTTCATCATCAAAAAGGTTTTCATCCAGGTGATTCGCTAGAGCTTGAGCTTTCATTGACGTGTGAGTGACATAGACTATGTCGAACTCAGTGAACTGGATTTCTCATTTTGCCAACCTCCCTGTAGGCATTGACTTCTCGAATATGTACTTTAAAGGATCCAGCATGGTGATGAGGTAAGTGGTGTAGGCCAACAGGTAATGCCTAAGCTTCTGAGCAAGCCAAGTTAGGGCGCATCAAGTCCTTTCCAACAAGGTGTATTTGGCTTCGTAACTAGTGAACTTCTTGCTCAAATAGTAGATTGCCTGCTCTTTCTTTCCGATCACATCATGTTGCCCGAGGACACAGCCGAACGAATTCTCCAAGATTGTCAGGTACAAAAATAAAGGCCTCCCAGGTTCGGGTGGGACCAAGACTGACGGTTTGACAAATATTCTTTGATTTTCTGAAAAGCTTCTTGACACTTATCGGTCCATTTAATTGCTGCATCTTTCTTCAAAAAGCCTGAATATGGGATCACATGTGGAAGTGAATTGAGCAATGAATCAGCTTATGTAGTTCAACCTTCCCAACAAACTCATAACTTTTTTCTTGGTTCTCGGAGGAGGGAAATTCCGAATAGACTTTATCTTCATTGGATCTAGCTCAATGGCCCACCGAGTGATGATGATCCCCAAAAGTTTCCCAAACGTAACCCAAATGCACATTTAGCCAAGTTTAGCTTCAAATTATACATTCAAAGACGCTCAAAGAACTTTCTCAAGTCCCGGACATGGTCATCCTGTGTTTTGGATTTAATGATCACATCATCCATATATACCTCGATTTCTTGGTTCATCATGTCATGAAAGATGGTAGTCATAGCTCGCATGTATGTTGCCCCGTTGTTCTTCAAACCGAAAGGCATTACCCTATAACAATAGGTGCCCAGGGTGTGGTGAAGGCTATCTTTTCTGCGTCGTCTTCATCCATCAAGACCTGATAACATCTAGTATAACAATCCATGAAACACTGTATCACATGCTTGTCATAGTTTTCAACGAGGATGTGAATGTTTCGCAAAGGAAAGTTGTATTTGGGACTTGCTTTGTTCAGATCCGGATAGTTAATGCACACTCGGGTTTTCCCTTCTTTGTTTGGCACTAGGACCACATTAGCCAACCAGGTGGTGTATCAGACCTTTTGGATCACACCTGCTTTTAACTATTTGGTGACCTCTTCTTTGATCTTATCACTAATGTCAGTTTTGAATTTCCTATGCTTTTGCTGGACAGGGGGACAATCAGGGTAAGTTGGCAATTTGTGCACCACTAGATGAACACTTAATCCTGGCATGTCATCCTATGACCAAGCAAACACATCTTTGAATTCGAACAAAAGTTGGATAAGTGCATCCCTAGTTCTTTCATACGTGTGAATGCTAATCATGGTTTCTTGGACCTCTTCTGAACTACCCAAATTTACTGGCTCGATTTCATTTAGATTTGTCTTAGGCTTATTCTCAAATTGTTTTAATTCTCGATTTATTTCCCTAAAAGCATCTTCTTCATTGTATTTCGGCTGTTAATTTATTATTTCACAATTAGACAATGTGTTTAGATCTGGGCATGAAGTCCACAAGCATGTCATGTTATTTAAAGACGCATTATTAGAACTGAAAGAAGAAATAAGAAAAAGTAACAAAAATCAGAAAGAATAAAGAGAGAGATTCATGAACGATGAAATATTGATTTCCTTTCATTGAATTTGAAGATAACATGGTTTACATTGGAATTTAATGACAGTAAACTAAAAGAAACATCCGAGTTCCACCTTGGAATAACTCATGATGTAGAAAAGGTGGAAAACTGGACTACTGGGATTCCCGCTTGACTGGGAATAGAGTAGCCTTCCAGTTTTGCAAATTGGCATTGGGCCCCATATATAGAACCTCAGCGGTACTCGAGCCTTCTCCCGGCTGGACCATGTGGGTTTCATATAAAGTCTGCCTCATAACACCATATACTTCTTCAATTTCTTCAGCCGTGAAGGCCTCATAATCCTCTTTTGTGTACTTGGCTTGGCGAATGTTTCAAACAGATACGGGATTGGCTGAGGCAAGACCTACCATTGTTATTTCGCTCATTTGCCCATGTTTCATCAGCTGGCGTGGCTTTAAAACCCTTGTTATGATGTCCCAAGCCCCTTCCCAGGCTTATAACCATGCTTGATCATTTCCTTGGCAACCATAATTGACGCATTTGATAAAAAGGGTTGAGGACACGGGCTTCCTTCTTCACATTGGTCTGCGACCACAACCTCGAAATCTTGATAGACTATATGTTTGCTACCTTCCCATGCTTCCAGGCTGGGACTGACGGGTCCCGATAAATTGATTGCTCGTCGTCTCTGTGGACTACGATCTCCTGGTCTTCATATTCAAACTTCACCATCTAGTGGAGAGTGGAAGGTACGACCCCTTCTGCGTGAATCCAAGGCCTTCCCAAGAGGAAATTATAAGCAGTGTCCATGTTCATGACCTGAAATGTCACCTTGAAATCCACATGACCGATAGTCAGAATCAAATCGATCTGGCCAATAGTGTCTCTCTTGATACCATAAAAGGCACACATATAGGCAATGTTAGGCCTGATTCTCTTAGTTCCAATCTCCATTCTTTCCAAAGTTGAGAGAGGGAAAATATCAACTCCGGATACGCCATCTAGCATGACTCTTTTCACATAGTACCCCTAACATTTAACTGTCAAATGAAGGGCCTTATTGTGGGTATCCCCTTCCGGGGGAAAATCATTCTTGCTAAATGAGATCTGGTTGATTGCGAAAAATCTTTTCGCCATCCTTTCCAATTGTTCAACAGTGGTTTCAATTGGAACATAAGCTTTATTGAGGGTCTTTATCAACACTTTCTGATGCTCGTTTGAGCTCACCAGTAGAGACATGAGTGAGACATGTGAAGGAGACTTCTGGAGTTGGTCTATTACGTCGTAGTCTACAGTTTTCCTTTTACGGAAGAATTCTTCGACCTCCTCAACACTAACAGTTTTTTTGGGTGGGAAACGCTTCTTTTTGGCTTTGTTCAAATCCTCCAAGTTAAGTTATTTCTCAGCTAGGTTAGTTTTATTTGCTTCCCCTAGGACCTCTTTTCCCTTGTATGTCACTATCGCTTTGTTGTAATTCCATGGGACGACAGTGGGGTCTGTCATGGGCTTATGTAGTGCACAACCAATAACTACGTGCTCATTCAACCTTGGTTAAATTACTGGACCCCGTACCAGATAGGTCCCTTTAGTCACGTACATCTTAGGTCCCTTGTTCAGCTCGAACATTTTTGGAGGGCTCAACATGGTTTGTTCTTTCCTGAGACCCCGGGAAACATAAAGAATGACATCTTTTGGGGATACTGCCCCAGTTTTGGTTTCCACTATCTTTTCTGCACTTTGAGGGCAGGGTTTACACTTCTTCTCCCCCTTGTCTTGCTTTGCAGCAGCCTTTGGTTTCTTTTTGACATCAACGATGGCAATGATGGCTTTCATGGAGGGATCAAACTCCATATCTTCGCAAATCATCCCAATAACCACTCTGTTGTTGTGAGCCCGTACTGGGTTGTTGGTGATATTAGGAATTTGTTCATCCTTCAGCACTATCCGTTTTTGCTTTATGTGATTCTCAACCGCCCTTTTTAGGGTCCAACAGTCTTCAGTGTCATGTCCTTTCACCCTAGAATGATATGGACATCGAGTACCGGGTCGGTAGGAAGGTGACTCTTGGTTTTATCTATTCGGGGATACAGGTTGTATCAAACCCATTTGGACCAGTTTAGGGATAAGGCTAGAGTATGATTCACCAATAGGCGTGAAGTTTGTTCTCTTGGGTGGCTCCGGGGCATGACATTGTAGGCAAAATTATTTTGTGGAGGTCGGGAATTATACTGAGTTGGGTGAGGAGGGTTGTTTCTAGGAAGTGGAGCTCTATTTTGGTTAAACTATTATTGAGGCCGGGTATATGGCTGGGCGTTCATCACCACATAAGGCTAAGGAGCCATAGCATAAGCGACATCCTAGGGGGGATAATAATGTTGTGTGGTGCTTGGAGAGAAGTAACTTCTGGGTGAACAGGGCTTTCTCGGTCCTGAAGCCGCCATTGCCACTTCTTTCTTTTTATTTCTGTTCGCTACACCTCTGGACCCACTTTGAATTGCTTCGGACGTAGCTCTTATGGCATATTGGCTCAATATGCGTCCTGTTTTCAGACCATTCTCGACCATCTCACCAATCTTGATGGCCTCAGCAAATGGTTTCCCCATTGCAGACATCATATTCTGAAAGTAGTCAGCCTCTTGGGCTTGTAGAAAAACACTCACCATTTCTATCTCATCCATCGGGGGCTTGACCCTGGCCACTTGTTCGCGCCATTTAATAGTATATTCTCGGAAAATTTTCGAGGACTTCTTCTTGAGATTCGACAGAGAATTCCTATCGGGAACAATGTCTATATTATACTGAAACTGCCTAATAAAATCTCGAGCCAGATCATCCCAGATGTACCAACGAGATATGTCCTGATCCATGTACCACTCGAATGCAATGCCCACTAGACTTTCTCCAAAATAAGCCATGAGAAGCTCCTCTTTTCCACCTTCCCCTCTCAGATGATTGCAGTACCTCTTGAGGTGGGCTATGGGATCCCCATCCCCATCGTACTTCTCGAACATGGTAGTTTTAAAACACAGGGATAGGTGAACGTATGGGAACATACACAAATCAGCGTAGGATATGCTCTTTTGACCATTTAACCTTGTATATTCTTAAGGCTTTGTTCCATGCTCCTCATTTTCCAAGTGATTTCTTCTTGCTCGGGGTTCTGTGTAGTTTTCTCCTGTCCCGCGGTAAATTCATACCGGGGTTGTTGAGGGAAGGAATTGGTATTGAAATGGGTTGTTTCTGGTGGAAAGGATGGTACTTGAAAAGTGAAAGGTGATAGATCAAAGTTTGGCCTTGGCAAAGTGGGTTGTGTCATGGCCGAGGAAGGTGGCGCAGTGAATATGTTGGAGGCCACACCCGAAATTAACACCTAGGGGCGAACCTCAGAAGGTGTTCCGGCAAAGTGGGTTGAGATGGTAGGATATCCAAGCGGAGTGTTTGGGTAATTTATTGGGACGTTGGAAGTTCCACTTACCGTGGGAAGTAGATCAGGGAAACTAGGTATCGTACTCAGTGGCTCTCTACCATTGGAATAGGCATCCCATATTTCCAACATCTGGAAATGCAGGACCCTATTTTCCTTAGCAGCTGCTGACTCTGAAGTTGGGATGGCCGAGATAGGGCTATCCTCGGGGATAGGAACTATTTGTAGATGACTTTCTGACGACATTTCAACACATCCTTTTGATCTTGTAAAGTAAGGATGTGAAGCCAGTTTACCACAAAACCAACCACCTTAATATAGAACTTTGAAACAACAAACACAACAAACCGGTTAGTTTGAGATAATTAACACATAGGGAATCGCACGTTGGAGGTGTGATGCACCTATACAGTAAAATGTGTTTCTAAATGTTTTGCAACGGTTGCGTGTTTCATCCCGGCTTTTGTTTATCTCCATAATTTCTCCTTTCTTTTGGGCGTTTTTCACCTTTTGCTCTATTTTGTATTTCGTCACCATTTTTTGTCACGACCCTAGTTCACCAATTGTGAACACGTCATGACGGCACCTAGTCTTCACGACCAGGTAAGCCTAACACATCTGGAATTTATAATCAAAACTAAATAACATGAGTAATGTATACAGTTGCCGCCTGTCACATACACTCTAATACCAAATACTAGAGTAACCTCCAAGACCCGGAAACCCACGGGCAACACAGGCTAAGAAATCTTACACTACTCTAATCACCAGAATAGTCTAATACAAAGAAGGATAGAAATAACATCTAATAACTATGGGCAAAATGAGAAGGAGACTTTGCGGATCTGCGAACGTAGCGGATGTATACCTCAAGTCCCCAATACGCTCCCTGACAGCTACTGATGGTACGCCTGCTCAGAAGCACCTGCATCTGCACATGAAAAACATGCACAGAAGAGGCGTGAGTACACCACATCGGTACTCAGTAAGTGCCAAGCCTAACCTCGGTTTGGTAGTGACGAGGAAAGGTCAGGGCCCTACTGAGATAGAAAACAATAAAATAGCAAGAGATTAACAGTACTGAAGTCTGATGAAAACTAATGAACACAACAATGTGATAAGACAGATCAATGAAATATAGTACTGCAAGACAAAATAGAAACACAGAGTAAATACAGCAAAGTTACAAGAATACCGACAAGGGTCTTCCAGGATACCGTCCTGCAGCCCTTTTCTCAACTGTCCAATGGAACGTCCTGGGATACCGTCCCGTAGTCCAAATCTCATATCAATATCAAAGAATCTCCCGGGATACCGTCCCGTGATCCAATCATAAAGTGTAGGGGATTCTCCTGGAATACCGTCCCGTAGTCCCAAAATAAAAGTGCAGGGGGATCTCCCGGGATACCGTCCCGTAGTCCCAAAATAAAAGTGCAGGGGGATCTCCCGGGAATCAAACCCGTAGTCCCAAAATAAACAAACAAGGGGGAACTTTCGGAATCCCGCATTCGTAGTCCCAATGTAAATACGCAACCAACATCAGAGAAATATTCTGAAATTTAAGTACAACAATACAAGACATCAAGGAATACTGGCCTAACATGCTCCACATAATCACAATTAAGACAATTTAAACAAATAGGCAGCTTGGATCAATTAAACATGCTCTTCTACGCTAGCACAGGCTATAAAAGCAAGTAAAGTAAGGCAAATATGAAAGAGAATCCAAATCAAGTAATTAAGTAAAAATTCGGGTTTCAACAATTTGCTTAAGTACGCGCTCGTCACCTCACGTACAAGGCGTTCAATTACCAATTATCACATCCTAAGGGAAGAAGTCCCCCACACAAGGTTAGGCAAGCCACTTACCTCGAACCGGTGCGAAATCAACTAGGGAGCGATGCCCTTGCCACGAGTATCCGACTCCGAGTGGCCCAAATCTATTCAAACCAATTTCATATTGTAAATAATATTGCAATTAACTGATTTCACTAAAAAAATCAAAACTGGGGCGCAAAAATAGGTAAAATGACCAAAATGCCCCTCCAGCCAACGTCTCGGAATCGAATTTTTTAATATTTTTAGAACCCTCGTACTCTCACGAGTCTAACCGTATAAAAATCTCCCAAATCGGAGGTCAAATGCCCCCTCAAATCCGCCTAATTAGGTCTAAGAACTTTACCCCAATTTTCATTCAAAAATCCGAAATTAAGGTTGAATTTGAGGCTAGATTAGTAGGTATTAATCATAAGGGAGTAAGGAATCTTTACCCAATCGTTGCCTCTGAAAATCTCTCGAAAAATCTCCAAAAACCGAGCTCTCTAGCTATTGTTTTTGATAAAAAATGGAAGAACCCTCGTATTGAAAATGTTAAGTACTGCCCAGGCATTTCCGCTCCTACGGTCCAGTAACCGCTTAAGCGGCTCCGCTTTTGCGGAAAACAAGCCGCTTCTGCATCTTTTGGTGAGGGGTCAAACTTCCGCTTCTGCGGACCAAAAATCGCTTCTGCGATTACGCTTCCGCGGGAAATATTCCGCTTCTGCGGAAATTGGAGGGAAGCCCGGATTCCGTTTCTGCGGTACCAAGGTCGCTCCTGCGATTCCGCTTAGGCGGCTTCAAAGCCGATTTTGCGGCTCCGCTTATGCGGATAACAGACCACTTCTGTGGTCTCAGAGGAGAAGGAGCTAGACTGCTTCTGCGGCGCAAAGGCCGCTTCTGCGGAACCGCATCTGCGGTTCCCAAGCCGCAGAAGCGAAAACAACAGAAGCATGCTGCAAATTTCCTTATAACTTCCAAAAATTAACTCGTTGAGCATCCGAAATCATCCCGGGACCCTCGGGACCCCAAACAAAAACACCAATACCACCTAATACCTTATTCGAACTTGTACAAATCCTTAAATCACCCAAAACAACGCCGGAAACCCGATTAAATCAAGGATTCAAGCCTAAGAACTTCAAATTCTAACCAAATACGCTTTCGATCAAAAACCTAACCAAACCTCGTCCGAATGACCTGAAATTTTGCACACACATCCCAAATGACATGACGGAGCTAAAGCAACTTCCTGAATTCAAATCCGAGCCTCGGATCAAAAACTCACTATCGGACCGGAAACTTCAAAAATTCAAACTTCGGCATTTTAAGACTAAATGAGCTACGGACCTCCAAATAACATTCCGAACACGCTCCCAACCCCGAAATCACCTAACGGAGCTAACAGAACCTTCGGATTTCTATTCCGAGGTCGTCTTCACACTATTCCGAATACGGACCATTTTTCAACTCTTAAACTCTCATTTAGGGACTAAGTGTCCCAAAACACTCTGAATCCTAATACCGAAC
>MU783655.1:183055-198122 GCA_026770625.1 Nicotiana glauca
GGCCAATTACCAGTCGTTTGATTTGTGATTATCAACGGCTGGGATCCCTTGGATCAAAATGGGGTCGTTTGGTATTATGGGGGGGAGGGAGACCTTGACCGGGTAAGGATATTTGGGCTTGAGCTATGGGGCGGATCATAGGGATAAATTGGGCTGGTTTTGGTAATTTTTAGGCTGATTTTGGCTTCAATTGGCCCTATTTAAAATTAAGCCTCTTTTCATTTCCCTTTTCTTTTCCTTAAAAAAAAATTAAAATCCTAAAATTAAAACCTAAATTAATATGAAAATGTGAAGTTAAGCTGATTACCTAATTATAAAAATTATAGAAATTACTTAATCCTATAAGAGAAAAGTCAATAAACTAAAATTAAAAGATAAAATGTAAAAATAAGCTATTTTTTCATGATTTTCAATTTCTATAAAATAAATAATTACCGATTAATCATAAAATGCAAAAGTAAAGTCTAAATAAAATGCATGGTATTTTTACAAAAATTCCTAAAATGGCATATAATTAACAAAAAATCTATTTTCTTGGAATTTTATAGGACTATTTCGTATAGGGCAAAAATCACATGCTCACACACCCTATTTTACACTTTCTCCTTGAAGTCTGATTTCAAGTATATTTAAAATGTCAAATTCTCAGTCTTCTCACATGAACGTTAACACCGAGTTAGGCCACCACGGTGAAAAAAATACCAAGAAATAATGTACCCCTACTGATCATAATGGTGTCCTAATCGCTGACCCAGTTGACGCCAATACACAAGTTGCCATCAATATAAACCTGTGGATTGATCCCGAAAATAGCATTCGAGGGGCACCCCAGACATCAGCTCCAGAAGCGCCCGAAGGGGAATGTGATGGATTTATATTGCGATTGATTTTTGAAATGCTAAAAGCTCAGAAAGTGGCAATAGTACAATTGTAGAGTCAAAATCACACACAAAACACTGCCAAACCCGAGTGGGTTAGAGAAAACGATCAGAGAGATGAACAAATTATCTGTAATGACCCGGCCTCTCATTTTTGGAATTTATGCCCCGGTCCCCCATAAATTGCTTCCCCTAAGTTCATTTCTGCTATTTTTGTTTGCCGAGGCGTTCGGTGTTAGGATCCGGAGTGTTTTGGAACATTTAGTCCCTAAATGAGAGCTTAAGTGTTGGAAAGTGGTCCATAATTGGAACAGTGTGAAGACGGCCTCAGAATGGAAATCCGACGGTTCTGTTAGCTCCGTTAGGTAATTTCGGGGCTGGGAGCATATTCGGAATGTATTTTGGAGGTCCGTAGCTTATTTAGGCTAGAAATGCCGAAGTTTGAATTTTTGAAGTTTTCGGTCCGATAATGAGTTTTTGATCCGAGGTTAGGGTCCAAATTTGGGCGAGTTTGGGTGAGTTAGGGTTTTGGGGATTCAATTTTAGATCCACGATTTGAGCAATTGATTGAATATTTGAGGGAAGTGGTTTGTATATTCTGAGAGAGAAGGGGACGGGGAGTTTGGGGTGTAAATTTCTAGCGGATTGGGGTATCGCTGCCGCCGTGGGCGATCTCCGGCGCTGGTTGGCAGTGGAGATAGTGGAGAACATGAGGGCGGCTAGGGTTACATTGTTTAGAGAGGGAGATGGGAACTGAGGGGGTTTGGAATGAGAGGGTCAATTTCGGACATATATGTATCATTGGAATGGCCAATTCCCAGTCGTTTGATTTGTTATTATCAACGGCTGGGATCCCTTGGATCAAAACGGGGTCGTTTGGTATTATAGGGGGGGGGGGGGAAGATCTAGAACNGGCCTGAGTTGTGGGGCGGATCTTGGGTATAAATTGGGTTGGTTTCGGTAATTTTTGGGCTGATTTTGGCTTCAATTGGCCTATTTAAAATTAAACCTCTTTTCATTTCCCTTTTCTTTTCTCTTCTTTTCCTTTAAAAAAAAATTAAAATCCTAAAATTAAAACCTAAATTAATCTAAGAATGTGAAGATAAGGTGATTACCTAATTATAAAAATTATAGAAATTACTTAATCCTATAAGAGAAAAGTCAATAAACTAAAATTAAAAGATAAAATGTAAAAATGAGCTATTTTTTCATTATTTTCAATTTCTATAATATAAATAATTACCGATTAATCCTAAAATGCAAAAGTAAAGTCTAAATAAAATGCATGGTATTTTTACAAAAATTCTACAAAAATACCCAAAATGGCAAATAATTAACAAAAAATCAATTTTCTTGGGATTTTATAGGACTATTTCGTATAGGGCAAAAATAACATGCTCACACACCCTATTTTACACTTTCTCATTGAAGTTTGATTTCAGGTATATTTAAAATGTCAAATTCTCAGTCTTCTCACATGAACGTTAACACCGAGTTAGGCCACCACGTTGAAAAAAATACCAAGAAATAACGTACCCCCTATTGATCATAATGGTGTCCTAATCGCTGGCCCAGTTGACGCCAATACACAAGTTGCCATCAATATAAACCTGTGGACTGATCCCGAAAATAGCATTCGAGGGGCACCCCAGACATCAGCTCCAGAAGCGCCCGAAGGGGAATGTGATGGAGTTATATTGCGATTGATTTTTGAAATGCTAAAAGCTTAGCAAGTGGCAATAGCGAAATTGTAGAGTCAAAATCACACACAAAACACTGCCAAACCCGAGCGGGTTAGAGAAAACGACCAGAGATACGAACAAATTATCTGCAAACCCGTCCGGTTGTTTTTGGAATTTATGCCCCGGTCCCCCATAAATTACTTCCCCTAAGTTCATTTCTTCTATTTTTGTTTGCCGAGACGTTCGATGTTAGGATCCGGAGTGTTTCGGGACATTTAGTCCCTAAATGAGAGTTTAAGTGTTGGAAAGTGGTCCGTAGTTGGAATAGTGTGAAGATGGTCTCAAAATGGAAATCTGACGGTTCTGTTAGCTCCGTTAGGTGATTTCGGGGTTGGGAGCATATTCAGAATGTATTTTGGAGGTCCGTAGCTCATTTAGGCTAGAAATGCCGAAGTTTAAATATTTGAAGTTTCCGGTCCGATAGTGAGTTTTTGATCCGAGGGTCGGATTGGCAATCCGGAAGTTGCAGTAGCTCCAACATGTCATTTGGGATGTGTGTAAAATTTCTGGTCATTCGGACGTGTTTTGAATAGGTTTTTGATCGAAAGCGTATTTGGATAAAAATTGAAGTTCTTAGGCTCAAAACCTTGTTTAATTCGAGTTTTCAGCGTTGTTTTAGGTGGTTTAAGAATTGTTACAAGTTTGAAATATGTATTAAGTGTTATTGGTGCTTTTGGTTGAGGTCCCGGGAGCCTCGGGATGGTTTCGGGTGGTGAACGGAAGAATTTTCGACGTTTTGCAACAACTGATCTTTCTCTCCTGTGGTATTTTCGCTTTTGCGGCTTGGGAACCGCAGAAGCGGAGCCGCAAAAGCAGCATTGGCTTTGCAAAAGCAACTTTTGACCATCCTGCAGGAACCCGCAGAAGTGTTAGGGATACAGCAGAAGCAGAAGCTGAGATTTTAAAGGAACCTGCAGAAGCGGAACCGCCGAAGCGGAACCGCATAAACGGTTAATCGTCCGCAGAAGCGGACATTGTTTCTTTTGTGAAAGTCAGAGAAATGACTCATTTTTATGCATAGGTGGGACCGCAGAAGTGGTCCCTTGTCACCAGAAGCGAAAATGCCTGTTCTAATACAGAATAATGCGAGGGTTTGATTTCATAAGAAGAAAAATCGAATTTAGCTCGGGGATGGGTGATTTTCAGAGGGTTTTGAAGAGAAGACCATTGGTTAATGTTTCCTTTATCCCTCCTAGATATATTTCATCATTTTGTAGTTAAATCCATCATTAAAATTCGAATTTGGGATCAAAATTTGGAAGAAATTGGGTAAAACTTCTTAGACCAAACTATTGGGTTTTGAGTGAGCATTTAACCTCCGATTTGGGAGATTTTTATATGGTTAGACTCGTGAGAGTAAGAGGGTTCTGTAAATATAAAAATTATTCGATTTCGAGACGTTGGATTGAGGGTCATTTTGGTCATTTTACCTATTTTCGCGCCCTAGCTTTAAATTTAATAGTGGAATCATTTGTTTGTAATATTATTTGCGACTTGTAATTGAATTGAATAGATTTGGGCCATTTGGAGTCGGATACTCGTGGCAAAGTCATGGTTCCTAGTTGATTATTCAGCCGGTTCGAGGTAAGTGGCTTGTCTAACCTTGTGTGGGGGACCTTTCTCCTTAGGATTATTACTTGATATTTGAGTGCCTTGTATGTGAGGTGTCGAGCGCATACTTGAGCCGATTGATGAAATTCCATTTTTTACTTAAGTTATGGAAATTTAGTTTTTTTTCTTATTTGCTTATTTCTACTTGAAATTATAACTTGTGTTAGGTTAGGAAAAGCATGTTTAGCTGACTTGACTGCCTATATGCTTAATTTGTTTTGACTGCACTATGTGAAGCATGCTAGGCTAGTTCTATCTGTTGTTTGTTTTTCGTACTTCATTCCCTGGTTTGTTTCTAGCTGTGGTTGCGTATTTACATTGGGACTACGGATGTCAGATTCCGGTAGCTCCCCTCTTGTCTGTTTACTTTGGGACTACGGATTCGATTCCTGGTAGATCCCCTTGCACGTTTACTTTGGGGCTGTGGGTTAGATTCCCGATAGATCCCTCTGCACATTGATGGTTGGACTACGGGACGGTATCCCGGGAGATCCTTCGATTTGGTACATGAGTTGGACTACGAGACGGTACCCTGGGAGATCCACTGGACAGTTGAGAAAAGGGCTACAGGACGGTATCCTGGGAGACCCTCATTGTTATCATTGATATTGAGCTGTATTTGCTCGGTGCTTACTCTGTTTCTTATAGTTGTTATTGCCTCGTTGACCTGCCTTATCTCACTGTTGTACTCATTATTTCTGTCGGATTTTATACTGTTAATTATTATTAATATTATTATTATATTTTGTCTCAGTAGGGCCCTGACCTTCCTCGTCACTACCCGACCGAGGTTAGGCTTGGCACTTACTGAGTACCGCTGTGGTGTACTCATGCCCCTTTTGTGTATGTTTTCATGTGAAGATCTAGGTTCCTCCACTCAGGCGTATTATCATCGAGGCGGAGAGATCTAGCGGAGACTTCGAGGTATATCTGCCGCGTCCACAGACCAGGAGTCTCTACTCTATTCCAGCTTTAGTATTTAGCTTATCTTTTCTTTCAATTGTTTAGATATTCTGGAGTTAGAGCAGTGTTTCACGTTTCTACTAGCCTGTGTTTTCGTGTTTTGGGATTGAGTTGTAGACTTCCGCATTCCTTTTGAGTTGTAAAGGCCGAGCGACCTCGTATGCAGCGAGTATTTTACATATGTTCTGTTTTAATTAATTATTTCCGCGAATTATATTGAATTTCCGCATTGTTAGGCTTAAATAGTTATAGGAACTAGGTGCCATCACGACATGTTCATGGAAGGTGAACTAGGGTCGTGACAAGTTGGTATCAGAGCTCTAGGTTCACAGGAGTCACAGAACACATGCCGATTTATTAGAGTCTCGCTGATCGGTATAGAGACGTCTGTATTTATCTACGACAGGCTATGTAGCTATTTAGGAAAAATCTTCATTTCGTTTGAATTCCTTGTCGTGCGATATTTTTGGCATCAATTCTAAACTTCTGTCTTCTATTATCTCACAGATGGTGTGGATACGTGCTACACGAGATGACCAGGCACCTGCGGCCCCTGCTGCAGCCGTCAGAGGCTGGGGCCGGGGCTGGGGCCAAGGTAGAGGTTGAGGACGCGCACGCGGTGCAGCCAGAGCATCCGCATGAGCTGTCGCCGAGGTACCACCATCAAATTCAGCCGGAGCCCAGGCACCTGGCACACCTACTACGGCCACTACTACTCCAGCACTCCAGGAGATTTTGGCTCAGTTCATGAGCATGTACACCACCTTAGCTCAGCCAGGGTTGTTTCCCCTGGCTGCTGCCACATCTTAGGCAAGGGGAGGAGCACAGACTCTGCCGTCCGTACTCCTGAGCAATGAGTGTAGGTTGAGCAGGCTCCTGAGATTATTCCCGCACTACCTGCAGCACCAGTTCAACCCGAGGATGGGTCCTGCTTCAAAGGATGTGCAGCGGAGACTTGAGAGGTTTAAGAAATATGATTCCCTAGAGTTCAGTGGACTAGCATCAGATGATGCCTTGGTATTTTTGGAGGAGTGTCATCGTATTCTTCGCACTATGGGCATAGTGGATTCTAGTGGGGTTTCTTTCACTGCTTTTCAACTTCGGGGAGCCGCCTATGATTGGTGGCGTACTTATGAGTTAGACAGTCCAGTCGAGGCTGCTTCACTGACTTGGACCCCATTCTCAGATATGTTTATGAGAGAGTTTGTTCCCCAGAGTCTCAGGGATTCATGGCGCGTAGAGTTTGAGCATTTGCTCCAGGGTGCTATGACGGTCTCAGAGTACGCCATCCGTTATACCAGGTTGGCCAGGCATGTATCGGCTTTGGTTGCTGCAGTTCGAGAGAGAGTTCGCCGGTTCATTAAGGGCATGTCTCGAGAGTTGGAGATGGACATTCTTTATCAACAGGTAGTGAGCATTGCTAGGAGGATTGAGGGTATTCGCACCAGGGAGTGAGGGGAGAGGGAGGCCAAGAGGTCTCGAGAGTCGGGTCACTACTCTGGTGCCCGTACCCCATCAGCAGGTAGTTTTGGTAGAGGCTATTCAGGTCGCCCTGTACATTCAGCTTTTCCAGCAGCCGACAATGCTCCAGCTCCGCCTGTGCCTCAGGAGCCTTACTATGCACCTCCAGTGTCTAGCGTGCCTCCTATGCGGGGTGCTTCTAGAGGTCAGTCCAGCAAGCCTAGCCCCAGCCAGTCACAGCCACCGCATCCTCCTAGAGCTTGTTTCGAGTATGGCGATACACGCCATATGGTTAGCGACTGCCCTATACTTGGTAGGGGCGCATCTTCATAGACTGCTCAGCCACATCGGGCTCCTCAAAGCTCTAAAGCCATGATCACAGCTCCAACTACTACCCCACCTCCCCAGCCAGCCAGGGGCGAAGGTCTAGGTGATAGAGGTCGCCCTTGAGAGAGGGGCCGGGCCAGATATTATTGTATTCCTGATCACGCTATGGCTTTTACCTCCGACTCCATCATCACAGGTATTATACTAGTTTGGCACAGAGAGGCATCAGTACTATTCGATCCATGCTCTACTTATTCTTATGTGTCTTCTTATTTTGCTCCATATTTGGGTGTGCCTAGGGATTCTTTGAGTGCCCCCATTTATGTTTCTACTCCTGTGGGATATTCTCTTATTGTGGACCGCATTTATCGGTCATGTTTGGTTACTATTCATGGTTTTAAGACCAGAGCGGATTTATTGTTACTCGGTATGGTTGACTTTGATATTATTCTGGGCATGGACTGGTTGTCTCCCCAACATGCTATCCTTGATTGTCACGCCAAGACCGTGACGCTAGCTATACCAGGTATTACGCGTATTGAGTAGAGTGGTACCTTAGATCACACTCCCAACAGAGTTATCTCTTTTCTTAAGGCTCAGTGTATGGTTGAGAAGGGGTCTGCCGCGTATTTAGATTATGTGAGAGATGTCAGCGTTGATACCCCTTCTGTTGATTCAGTTCTAGTGGTACGGGATTATCCCGATTTGTTTCCAGCTGATCTTCCGGGCATGCCGCTCGATAGAGACATTGATTTTGGCATTGACCTGTTGCCGGGCACTCAGTCCATTTCCATTCCTCCGTATCGCATGGCCCCTCATGAGTTGAAGGAGTTGAAGGATCAATTGCAGGAATTTTCTTGGTAAGGGTTTTCTTTGGCCCAGTGTTTCACCGTGGGGTGCTCCTGTGTTGTTTGTGAAGAAGAAGTATGGTTCTATGCATATGTGCATTGATTATCGTCAGTTGAACAAAGCTACAATGAAGAACCGTTATCCTTTGCCTCGTATTGATGATCTGTTTGACCAGCTTCAGGGCGCACATGTGTTCTCTAAGATTGACTTGCGCTCAGGGTAGTATCAGTTGAAGATTCGGGAGCCAGATATCCCGAAGACTGTCTTTAGGATTCGGTATGGTCATTACGAGTTCCGTATTATGTCATTTGGGCTGACCAATTTCCCAACAGCTTTCATGCACCTGATGCACAGTGTATTCAGACCATATCTTGACTCATTCGTTATTGTTTTTATTCATGATATTCTGGTGTACTCCCGGAGTCGGGAAGATGATGAGCAACACCCGAGGACAGTGCTTCAGACCCTGAGAGAGAAGAAATTATATGCAAAAGTTCTCAAAATGTGAGTTTTGGTTGAGTTCTGTGGCATTCCTAGGCCACGTGGTGTCTGCCACATCTCCTTTTTACGCTACTGCACCGTGCAAAGGGAGTATAATAGAGGGAGTTTTTTCCAATTAACGGACAATCGAAATGGGATTCGTTTATTAAGAGATTCAGAGTCTCCACTTGGGAGATTTATGGTGTCCCAAGTCACCAGTTGAATCCCGAATCGAGGAAATTATTGACTCTGTTTAACAGTTTGCGAGCCAGAAATCCAAGTAAGGAATTCTGTTTACCCGGGAGAAGGTGTTAGGTATTCCCGAATTCAGTGGTTCTAGCACGGTCGCTGAACTGTTATATTTGGCTTATTTATCTGATTTTACAGCATATTGAACTTATGTGAAAATTTAAACCTTTTACCGCTTTTGTCATTGTTATTTTAAAAGAGAATTGAACATCGCTTAAAATGCGCATTTGGGTTGCGTAGCATGAAATGCACCTGCAATCCTGAACGCATTTTATTCGACGTTTTGGGATTTGATTTGGGTCGCATGAAATGCTCACCCGAGTTTAGGAAGGTAATATTATTAGAACCGCGCCTAAAGAGTCTAACGTGTTATTATCTTCGGGGAAAGCCATGAAATTCGCTAAACGGCCCAATCCCGGAATCTAAGTATTTATTATAACCATTTATTGAGGGCCCCGCAGTTTATGCATTTTATTTGACGAGGCTCGTCTCATTTTTATTTAAGGATATCCTAAAGCGACTATGATTTTTCTATTTATTTTGTCTCTAAAAAATAAATAAAAGGCCCTAATCAATTAATATTATAATATTCGGGCTTCAAGTTCAAGTTCGGATCCAAACAAAAGGGGCGCCTTTTAATTTGAACCC
Source organism: Nicotiana glauca (assembly GCA_026770625.1). Taxonomy (NCBI): domain Eukaryota; kingdom Viridiplantae; phylum Streptophyta; class Magnoliopsida; order Solanales; family Solanaceae; genus Nicotiana; species Nicotiana glauca. The sequence continues at coordinate 192,264 of MU783655.1, forward strand.
GCTACCTAACTTACAATCGATAATAGGCCATTTGAATAAGAACAAACCAGCTACCAAAATATCCCAAACCACATAATATGTACACTTTGGACAAATGTCCAATAGCTACATGCATTGGGCCTGGACTTAACCGAATCAGCCAAGCTGATCCAGCGGCGTTGTAGAGATCCGAAGATCGAGTCCCTAGGCGGGCATGGCAACGCTTTATTTAAATGTCCATTAGCATTTTTCTTCTCGTGATCAGTTTTCTTATTCCTTTATATATTGGTGCATATTACTAAAGTTAAAAATTAAAAGAGAAAACTGAATTTGACAACGAAGCAAACTAACCATTCTCAAGCTATTTCAAACTAACATTGTTAGATGAATGAGAATATTGGGATTAACTACATGAAATCCAGAACCATTTGGAGCTTGTTTTTACAACTATTGAAATTAAAACCATCATTGATCACTGACATTTGAAACCTAATATTGTTTACCAACATTATTCAAACTAGCATCATTCACTCACGTAAAACTAAATTTAGGATATGCTTATGATTACTTCCTGATTTAACAGTCCCAATAGTTCTATGGACAACAAAACTGGAATGAAGAGGACATCAATCAATTTAGTAATTTAGTGATCATTAAGTGAAGCATCACATCTTAAGAATCCAAATAATTCTAGTCAGTCCACATTACACCGGTTTAACAGAGTCCTACTTATGCGAATCTCAGTACTACTTTTTATATATCTAACATAAGTTAATCATTCAAAATGAACATAAAGAAAACTGCATGTGAACTAAGGCAATAACAGAAATGTTTGCACTTCAAATCTCCCTTCCAATCAAGCTTCATTCAACTTGACATTTTACATTATTCAAGTCTGGGATAAATACCTGGAAACAGAACAGAAAAAGGAGAAGAAGAGATCAGCTGAAGCAAATATCGAGTAGCAACAACAAACAACAATCAACAACAGCCCAGTAACGAATGCAGCAAACCCAGGAAGATTTGCAACCAGGCAAAAATCAGAATACTCCAATTCAAACAGCTCAAATGAGCTCAGAAATGAACCCCGAAAATCCACAGAATCACAACAACCAGAAGCTGAACTCAAAAATGCCACTTGATGATTTAAACTGAAGTTCTTTTCAAGGTTCAATGGAACAATAGGTTTTACAGTTCATATCCCAGTATCTTTCAAGTGTTTTTCAAGTTCTAAAAGAAAAGCAACTCTCAGAATGTATTTGAATTCTCAAACTCTCTTATCTTTTTCCAACTGACCCTTAAAGCTCTGAAATTGCTCCCCCGGACTGATTAGAGAGGAACCTAAGAAATGCTCTCTGAGACTGATCCAAAAGAAGCCCTGAATGCCTTATATCTCTATTTCTTTCACTTCCTCCGCCGGATCCCTTAAGTCTGTCCGAAATTCCCCTCTTTATACCCAAAGCAGACCCTGCCAGCTCTTAGGAGCACTCAGACTAACATTAAGAAACTAATTCTGCCCATCATATTCCTTGCCCCCCATTACTCTATGTCTCACATCTATTTTTAAATCATTTGTTCCCCACTAACCTTTGTCTTTTCATATTTAATTTCACACAGGTATGGGCAGCCATTCTTAATCAATTTCCTTTAAACAACCCATGACTTCCCAGCCTTAAACTGTTAAACAATTACACTATTTTAATGGCACATTAGTACTTATTGACAGAGCACTCAACTAAATCATTCTTCAGTTCTTAAATCCCCAAATTTCCCCCTGTATTCATCCTAGAACTGCAGCTAAAACCAAACCATTTCCTAAGTTCTGTTAAACTCTTTAGGCTCCTAAGGATTATCAAACTGGGCGTACAACAACTCTCAACCAAATGCGACAAACCTAATACTGAGATATAGATATGTACAAAACTTGAAAACAACAAACTTCAAATTTCCCTTTCACATAAGCTAACATGATTTCTCAGGCCAAATATCCTCAACCAATACCAGAAAATCTAACATAAACCATTCAAACAGGCATTAGGGCAAACAACATTAACGAAACAGAAAAATAGAACACAAGTAGAGAAACCTTAAGCAATTAGAGCACATTAATGGGCAGGAAAATAGAGAAGCCTAATACTAACCTTATGAAATTCTGTACTAAAACACGACAGAGAAGACGGAGCAAAAGAAAACAAATACTAATGCTAAAAGATGCAACAAAAAGAAAACAGAAGAAGAAATAATGAAGAAGAAAGAATCGTGAAAATACCTAGAGCCCAGCCTGAACCTGCCTTGACTTGAAAACTCTAAATCTTTCATTTGAAGTTGAAATGAACCTTAATCGAATGTTCTCCACTGAGAACATACGATTAAGATCAATTACGACTTCAGGTCTCCAAACGCGCATCAATTCTGGAGTTCGAATTTTCTTAGGGTTCATTCGTTTGAATTAAGATTCGAGAATTTCCAGCTTGATTCGAACAAAAATGGCGTTAGTTTAGAGACGAGGGAGGTCTAGTGGTCAAGGGGTGTTGATTTGGGGTCGATTGGGTCGACTAAGGTTTTGGTCTGATTCTTCAAATAAAGATTCGAGACGTTTGGTAATGATTCGAGGGAAACCTTTTTGGGGGTTGGAAAGAGGAGTTTACGGGGAGTCTATGGTGTATTTTTGGTGGCCATTGGAGTGGTTGCCGCCGGCTTAAGGGCGGTGGAGTATGCCGGCGGCTGCTAGGGTTTGGAGGGGCTTTGTCTCTGATGGAGATGAAGGTGGAAGAGGGGGGGGGGTGTGAAAATGATATTGGTCTTGAGGTTTGGGGGGGGGGGGTTGATATGTTAGAATTAGATTAACTAATCTGGACCGTTGGATTAAATAAATTCAATTGTTCATATTAGCTGAGGGGTTAAAACGGGGTTGTTTGGGGTAGTAACAAGGCAGGTCGGATCAAAATTAGACGGGTAATGGATTGATGATCATGACCGTTGGATGTGTGATATCAACATCCCAGATCTTTTGACCCAAAAATGGCATCGTTTGGTTATGTGCCTAGAGATGGACTGGACTGGGTCGTTGGGTATGTGAAAATTGGGTTGTTTTGGGCCTGGTTTTCTAATTCAAAATTGGCCCTGATTCGAGTTTTCTCTTTATTTTTCAATTGTTTCTTTTTCTTTTTCCTTTTATTTCCTAAATTTAAAACCAAAACCTAAATTAAATTATAAAAACCAAAATTATCTTAAAATACTAATTAACTCCAAATAATAATTATCACACGTCATTAAGTACCAATTTAAAATAAAATCACACAACTAGACCTTAAATCTTAAAAATGCAAAGTACATTATTTTTGTGATTTTTTCATTTTTGTAAAACAAACTTAATTACTCCTAATTGTAGAATTAAATCCTAAATGCAAATGGCACATATTTTTGTATTTTCATTAATATAAACAAATAAACATGCACCCACAAATGCATACAACTACTAAAAATATCACGAAAAATTCACAAAAATGCACACAATAAAACAGACAATTTTTATTTTGATTTCTTTGGGAGTAGTTCGTATGGGGCAAAAATCACGTGCTCACAGTGTCGAGTGAGGGCATTCGGGTGGATCCGAAGAAGGTGGAGGCCATGCAGAGTTGGCCTAGGTCCTCCTCAGCTACAGAGATTCGTAGTTTCCTTGGCTTGGCGGGTTATGTGAGCACGTGATTTTTGCCCTATATGAGAATCACTCCCCAAAATTCAAAAGTAAAATAATTTTGTTTGTTTGCAATTTTTGCGAATTTTGTGTTATTTTTCGTAAATTGTTTACAGATGTCTGTGCATGTTTATTTGGTTAAATTAATGAAAATAAAAAAATATGCCGCATTTGCATTTTTAGGACTTAACTTTACAATATGGAGTAATTAAGTTTGTTCTAACAAACAACGAAAAATCACAAAAAAACTAGGTACTTTGCATTTGCAGCATTTAATGTCCAAATTGCATGAGTTTATTTTTTAAATTGGTGTTTAAACTTGTGTGATAATTATTAGTAGGAGTTAATTAGCATTTTAGTTATTTTTTGATTTTATCATTTAAATTATAATTGTAGTTTTATTAATTAGAAATTAAGGAATTAAAAATAAAGAACAAAATCGGACTGGTCCGTCCAATTATTGACCAAATCCAGGCCCAAACATCTGCCTATACCCGGTGCAGACCAGCCAGCCTCAGGGACGGGCAAAACGACATCGCTTCATCATTAAATATCTCAGCCGTTCAATCCATGTCAATCCAACGGCCCTCGTCCCATCTCCCAACCCGTCTCAGCAGACCCGACCCATTCCCGCGCCCGGTCCGCCCCTCAATTAACCAAACGATGCCGTTTTTACTTAAGTGAATGATTCAAGCCGTTGATCTCGTTTGATCAAATGGCCAGGAGTAAATCCCAACCCCGTATATAACTCCAAGACCTTACCCCACCCCCTTAAGCCAAACCACCCCTCATCGTCTCTCACCTCTCAGAGACGACCCCAAATCCCACCACCACAAACCACCGCTGACTGCCCATCAGAAATCGCCCACGGTGGTGGTCAGTCACCAAACCCCACCAAAATTACACCCCTTCTTCCCCATAACCTCCTCGTCTCCAATCCACTTTCAGTTTCCTTCAAATCCCGACCAGTCCATTCGAATAATCGATCGAAGGTCCCCGTCCAAAACCCTAGTTCATCTAACAACCACCAAAATCATGCCATGCCACCGTTAGACCTCCCTCATACCAAAACCAACCTTAGTTTCCTTCGAATCCCAACACCCTTCCTCGAATATCGAATTACAGTCAAGAACCCTAGCGCCGCCACAAAATCCCTTGGTGGCGGCGCCGATTCCAAACTTTCCCAAGCTTACACCACTAAGCCCTCTAACCTCCCTCGTCCCAGATACAACACCATCTTCACTCGAATCAAGCCAGAGCTCGTCGAATTTCGAATCGACTGAGCGAACTTTAAAAGAACCCAAGCCTGGAATCGATCTAGAAGAAAACTTGAGGCCGTGACCGACCTTAGTCGTGTGTTCTCAATCGAGAACACTCGATTAAGGTCTGTATCGGCTTCAAACCTATGTAAAGCTTCGAGTAGGACAAATGGGAACTAGGTCTGAAATTTTTGAGGTATTTCTGCTTCTTTCCCTTTTGTTTTGTTTGTTTTTGTTGTTGTTATTAATTATCTGATTAAGTAACGTGGTAGTTCAACATTTTGGGTCAATCACTTCTCCTCCTCTTCTAGACCTTTTTCTTGGGTCATATTTCTTCTGATCAATTAGTGTGTGTTATAAGCTGTTTTGAATCAATTGAATCGATGTGTCTGTTAGTTGGATTTTAAAATCAGTATCCATGAGTTCTTGTAAGAAGGGAAAGCTGTGATCATTCCTGTAAGTTTTGTTAGTATTATGATCGAATTGTTTCAGTTTGTGTAATGTTTGTTTCGCTTCTCATTGTTGTTCGCCATTTTTGCATATGAATTCACTATAGTTGTAGTGTTCATTTGTTTTGTTTATGTCTTTGTGTTTAGTCTATTCCCATGTATCTTGTCAGCCAGAATTTTTTCTTAGTAGTTCAATGTGATTGAATTCTGATTCGTTGGTATCTATTTTGATGGTATTTGACTTGAACTGAGTTTCTAGCTTGTATTATTGACTAATTTTGATGAATTGAATTTGTTATAGCTGATAGATTTTAGTGCAGATTGAAAGGGGTTGGGTGAGACAGTAATTTCAGTGAATCACAGGGGTAATTTGGGAGGTTAAAACCTGAAGAAATGGTCAGTTTAAATGGTCTGACAATAAGGTATTAGTATAACATTAAAATGCATTTGTTTAATCAATAGTGGGTGGGGGGGG
>MU783655.1:201184-232959 GCA_026770625.1 Nicotiana glauca
TTTGTTTAATCAATAGTGGGGGGGACAAGACATAATAACATGGGAGGTTTAGGAGAATGTAATTGAATATTATAAATGCCCATGCCTAATGAAATTAATTAAAAGGCTGCCCATACACACTTTGAATTAAAAAATGAACAAGTCATAGAGCAATGGGGGATAAGAGAATATTATGGGCAAATTGATTTTTCTTATTAGTTTAAGTATTTCAAGGTGGAAAAAGTGTCTGTTGGGTATAAATACAGGGGTCTGGGCAGATTAAAAGGGGCTGGCTTTTGGAAACCATTGTTCAGAGGTCACATATTGAAAATCAGTTGAAAAAAAGGGGTCCTTAAAATCAGTCCAGTTCTTGTTCTTCTTTTGGCTTTTAGAATCAGTTTAAAAGAAAAAAAAAAAGCTAAGCATTCATGTTATCTGAGAGTATTTCATGCACTGTTCCATTGAAGGCTTGAATTAAAACTCCTGATTTCCATATACTGAGTTGTAGTTTTCTAGTTCCATTCTGTTCATTGGAAGTGTTTTGAGGTCCACCTGTTGGTTTCCGGTTGTTTTCTTTGGGGTCAGTTATTGGTGATTTGCTGTTGGATATTACAGTTGAGCGGTTTCTGGTTTGTTAAGTATTGCCGTTGGTTTTTCAACTGATGTTGGTTCACTTCTGGACTGTCATTTTTCTTCCTCGATTGCTGCTGGTTGTTTACTGCTATTATTGCTGTGTTGTACTGTTGCTACTGACTATTCCTTCTTCTTCTTCTTGTGTTTCCAATACTAGGTACATGTTCTAAAGCTCTCAAATCTAATGGAAAGGAATTAAAGGAGTTGTTTAAAGGGGATCCTTGAAATTCCCCTATGTTTGTTTTGTGTTTAATACAAATGTATAAACAATAGCTTATTTGATATCTCATATTATGTACTAGAATGACCTTGGAATGTATAAACAAGACTGTTGAATATATTTCTACAAACATGTGAATTTCGTGGCCACCAATTGTAATTAGTCTTAGTTTGTGATCACTAGATATGGAGTGTAGTGTAGTGCAATCTGGTTTCCTTTTCAGTAGTTACAAAATAGATTCAAATAGCTTTATATGTAAAGAAATATGTTCAAATAGTTCAAATGGAAGTCATTATGTTAGTTCAGTATGTTTAGTGCTGAAATCATGAATCATTCAAGTAAATAATATCAGTTCGTGTAGCCCACTGAATTAGTTCAACTGGTCTTGTTCATGTGCATTATGAGTGAATCAGTGGAACAGGGATTTAAAAAAATAAAAACTAGTGTTAAGTGCAAGGTGATTTCTATAGACTGCTTTGGGGATCAACTGGGGTCATTTGGTGTTGTGCTCCCGCCCGGGTTCGAACCCTGGTGTGCTCAGCAGCCGCAAGGGAATTTAAGTTGGGCCCTCTTGCAAGGGCCTAGTCTTCAGTGAGTTAACTGGATTGTCCTGTCAAATGATATTGAAATTAAGTCGAGAAGTAGAATAATCGTTAGCGAATATCTGTTTAAATGGAAATCTAATGTTTGGTTTAATCATTTGCGCTTGACCACTTTTTTTTCAAGAGGTATAGACCTCGGTTCACTAACGAGCAGCCCGGGCCCCTTTTTATGACCGTGTGCGTTTGGGCCTGGGCTAATATTTGTGGCTGGACAATTTCGATGTAGACATGAATGTAATTTTCTTCCATTGTGTTTTAATGCAGTAATAAATTAATTAGGACTCTTTCTTTATTTTAGAAACAAAAAATATAGAGAATCATAGTCGCTTTTAGGTGTGCCTTTTTTTAATAATAAAGTGAGACGAGCCTCGCCAAATAAAACGCACAAATTGCGGGGCCCTCATGAATGTATATATTAAAATACTTAGATTTCGGGATGGGCTTTTTAGCGAATTTCACGGCCTTCCCCAAAATAATAATGCGTTAGTCTCTTTAGGGGCGTCTTTAATAATTTTACCTTCCTAAATGCGGGTGTGAATTTCATGTGACCCAAATCCAAATCCCAAAACGTTGAATAAAATGTGTCAAGGATCCGGGTGTATTTCATGTGACGTGATCCAAAAACATATTTTAAACGACGTTCAATTCTTATAAAAATAATAATAATAAATGTGTTTAAAAGGTAAAAATGCACATAGGTTTGAACATGTACTAAAATCAGATAATTAAGTCGAATATAACGTTAAGCGACCGTGCTAGAACCACGAAACTCGGGAATGCCTAACACCTTCTCTCGGATTAACAGAATTCCTTATCCGGATTTTTGATTCATAGACTGTAATACGGAGTCAATTTTTTCCTTGATTCGGGATTCAAACCGGTGGCTTGAGACACCATAAATCTCTCAAGTGGCGACTCCAACTCTTAATAATAAATCCCATTTCAACTGTCCTTTAATTGGAAAAACTCCCTTTACTACACCCTTCGCGTGGTGCAGTAGCGAAAAAAGGAGGTGTGACAGCTCTGACAACTCCACTGGGGACACAGAAAACCCAGAACTTTTGGTTCAGGGTTCAGAATCCGAGCTTAGATAAATTGTTATATGTGGCTTCATCTGATTTTCCTACGTGTTTCATGCTATATGTGCTAAATGCTTTACCGCTTTGATATTTGGTGAACTGTATATAAATTGTGCCGAAACCCATCTCCTCTCTGAGTCTTCTAAATCATGAAGAAGGGTGCACTTCGTGTGACTTCTTTTTTGTATAGAGTTTACTCCAATTTTAGAACGAGGTTCGGATAAGTTGCTAAGCCGGTGAAGCTTCTGTATTCCCGGTACGCTGCCCTCCCTCGGTTCGAGTTGTCCGCTCGGGTCAGCCAGGGCTAGAACAATAAACCCAGGTTTTAAACTTAGAATAAAAAAGCCTCATGCTGGATCCCTAGTAGGAACATTTGTTTGCATCATGTGAATTTGACTTAGGGGACTCAACACAGGGATTGGGTCCGTCTAGGATAGGCAACCTGAAATGAAAGGACCATCCTGATGCATCTTACTTGCTATCTGTGCATTTATTTTGTTTCGGACTAGCGTGCTAACCGGCTTCTGAAAATTGGGAATGTTGGAAAATTGTGAAAAAAAAGAAAAGAAAAAAAACAACAACATTGTAGAGAGATAACTACTTATTTTTTAGAAAGAAACCAATGCCCAAGTAGTGTCGAAACTCTGCCAGATTTTTGAGAAAAAATATTTTCAAAATAATTGTTTTGTTTGCCAATGAAAAAGGAAAAAGAAATGATGAGTTTTTATTTTTCGAAATAGTTTGTTCGCCATTGAAAAGGAAGAGAAAAGGTCTTGTTTTCAGAATAGTTTGTTCTATTGCCCGAACTACGCATGTTTGATTCTCACTGGATGTGAGATACGTAGGCAACCCTCATCGGGCCCAACCTTTCCTTTTGTCAAAATAGCCAAAAAATATCAAATTTTAACTTTTGTCTTAAAATAAATCGGGTGATGCCACTTTTGGCAAAAATAGCCGAATGTTCCCGAAAGGGACGCCGGAAGGCTGACTTTGCATAAATAACCACTTTGGTAATTTTTAGGGGTTTTGACCGGTTAGCCCACACAGCCCTAAAATCTCATCACTGAAGTGCTAAAAGGCCGTGTTCGAAAATCGGGTCTTGTATTTTAATTAGTCAATTTGGTTTGGGGTCAAATAAATTTTACCTTTTACTTAATCGCCTTAATAAATGTGCAGGATGAGCACAAACAAAATTGAACCGTTAACAGTTCTTAGCGAGGTCCCTTTACAGCTCCACATGTGGTGGAACGATTTGGAAGAAGCTAACAGAAAGATAGTGGTGAGAATCCTGGGGGGGTCTCGTTAATCTGCTGAATGTCAGGCCAAGGTCGGATATCATCGAGGCCTTAATACCGTTTTGTGATCCAACCCGGAATGTATTTTGCTTTTTTGATTTTGAGCTCACATCCACGCTGGAGGAAGTCTCGGGTTATGCTGGATTGAATGGAAATCTGAGAGGCCAATATTTACTGTCACCAAGACCGGCATCTCCGCATCGATTTTTGGATTTATTAAATATTAGCCAGAATGTGCAGAATGAGGATTTGTCGGAAGGGTGTTGTAGTCTCCTATTCTTGTATCAACGGTATGGTAATCCTCGGGGTTTTGAAGAGCCAAATCTCGGGCTGACTCACGCTGGAAACAGAAGCAAGTGGGAGGCAGGGCAAACTTTGACGTTTATAACGACATTCTTAGGAGTCGTGGTTCTTCCACGCCAAGATAAGAAAATAGAAATAGGCCTTGTAGGGATGGTCGATGTTGCAATCAAAAGGGCCGACATTACTGTGGTTCCTCTAATCGTGTCAGAAATCTACCGAGCCCTGACCATATGCCGGGAGGGAGGAAATTTCTTCCAGGGTCGCAATCTGCAACTCCAACTCTGGATGCAAGAACATCTTTGCCACCGGGTAGGACATGAACCACGGGCTAACCGGATAAAGTTGCATCAAGGGGTTTGAGAAACGAGTAACAAGTGTCGCGTTCCCTGAAGGTGTTGAAGCGTGGCTTGTGAGACTGAGGTCATTGACTTCCAATCAAATTGAATGGGCGTTTGGATGGTTGCCCGCTACGGAGGTGGTATACATGTCGGCCAAAGAATGTCATGTTCTCTTGATGGGTATCCGTAGTATCCAATCATATGTTCCCCATCGGGTACTACGTCAATTGGGAAGGTTTCAAATAGTCCTTACTGATGAAGACCTAAGTAAGCACGTCATTGAGTTGAGCCCAAAAACTGCATTTCCGAAATATAAGATTCGAAAGGTATGGAATGTATGCAGATTCCTCGAGCCTAGGATAATGGCCTGAGACCCAGCTAAGGGTGAGGTGGATCCAAAGTATAATGTTTGGTTCGGGAAAAAGTTTCAGATTCCGTAAAGGCCCGCCAAAAGAGCCCATGTCTAGCAGTTTACTGACGATTCATAAGAGCAGTGGGGTTGGTTAGCGAAAGAAGAAAGCTATAGGGCAGAAATAGGCAAGCTGAAACAACAGATTAGGGACCTGAAGTTCGAAAACAGTGTGCAGGTGGCTGCCGACAAAGGGGATAAAAAGAAGTTGGCCCAAGAAAATGAAGCCTTGAAAACCCTATTCTGACAGATGAGAATGGATGCCGATAGACACCCAAGAAGTCGGTCTGATGAAGATTTGATAAATGAGTTAAAAAGGCAAATCACCAAATGCAAAGAGGGTTTGGAAGAAGCTGAATCTAGGATGACAAGGATAAAGGCCAGATGGGCAAGAGGTACAAAAGCGAGAGCAAAGAATATGCAGCAAATAAATAGGGAATACGAAGGGAACATCACAATATTGAGAGAAACAATATCCACTCTCAAAGAGCGGGTCTTCAGGCAAGGCCGAGATGCCAGGACATATAGGGAGCGCTGGTATGACCTGATGGCATGAATGGAGAAATAGATGAACGAGTTTCAAGATCAACTCTTTCACAACGCTCAAGTGCTAGGAGCACAGGATCAACAGATTGAGCGGTTGCTTCGGGAAAAAGACAGAATCTGGGGAAGAATCGACGATATCGGGCACCACATCACCATGAAGTGTCTAGCTTGTGAGGATATGTCCTGTACTACCTTCTTTGCTTCAATAATTATTTATGTCCACTAGATCATGGAAGATTTGAAAGATCTGTAGAGAGGCCTTGCACCAAAGCCCGCGGCGAGGCCGAATGACGCCCCGCGGGCACCAAAATCCAAAACTCTAAAGCATGCATAGTTTGAGTCTGTATTTTTCTTGTTTTCAGAGTCTATAGTCCGTTTGGAGTTTGAATTTCCCCTTTTAGGTCTATAATTTGTATCAAGTCTGTCAGTTTCCTTTCAAAAATGTTTTGCCTTGTAATGGATTGTTTTGTTAATAAAAATTGGGAAAAACTCAAAAAATGTGTCTTTATTTTTTCGCACTTGTGGTTTGAATTACGATATGATCTGATTCGTGTGGCATCGCGATACGTAGGCAATCCTCATCGGATCCGGTCATGATTTCTCTATAAATAATTTAAAGGGAAAAGAGCTGAAAAAAGAAAGAGAAAGAGAAAAGAAAAAGAGCGGAAAAACGAGAAAAGGATAATAGAAAAAGAAAAACAAAAAAAAAGAGAGAAGGTTTATAGTGAGAATAAAATAGGCCGGGATGACACATGCAGTCAGAGCAAAAACATGTAGAAATGGTTAAACTGCTTAGGAACATTGCATCCCAACGTGCAGTTGCAATATGTGTTAAACTCTAACGCAAAAAGGTTTGTTAATACTAGTTTCAGACAGTTAGCTTGTTAGAACATACTGGCAGATTACCATTATTGAACAAAGATCTAAATGACCCATACCAAAAAGCATGTCTAACTTGGAGAAAAGTGTTGAGGAGGAAAAGACGGAAAATCAAATGCTGAAGGAGGAAGTAGATAAGTTAAGACAAGAGATGAAAGAAATGCACCTAGCCTAGGCTAGGGTGCAAAAAGTGCCAGTCCCTCCCGCTACTCCTATTCTCTCACCGATACACACGCCAGAATACCCTCCCCCTGGACCATCAACCAGCTTCCCAGTTCACCAATACTATCAGGGGATAAGTACCTATGATCCCCAAGCTCCACCACCCAATCAGAACCTCCCTCCACCAACTATCCCTGTTTTTGTGGATCCCCCACCAGCCACACTACAAAGATCATCCAGTGAACCGATGTTTCAGGCTCATGATAACCAATACTATCCCCCAGAACCTACCTTCAAAGCACCCGAGCCACATACTTATAATCCTCACCTTGAGATCCCGACGGAAATTGAAAGGCCGGCTAAGAGTTCAGAGCAGGATGAAGTGCTTCGCAAAGTGAAAAGCCTGGAGCAGTCCTTCAAGAATATGCATGGATTGGGCGGCCAAGTCAGTATGGCCTACAAGGATCTGTTTCCTTTCCCCGATGTTCAATTGCCGGCGGGTTTCAAGATGTCAAAGTTTGATCTGTACGAGGGGCATGGTGATCTAATAGCATATCTGCGAGGTTTCTGTAGCAAGATGAGAGGGGGCGGTGGGAAGGATGAGTTGTTGATAGCCTATTTTGGTCAGAGTTTAGGCGGATCTGTGCTAGAATGGTATACAAGGCAGGATCCTAGCAGGTGGTACACCTGGGACGACTTGGCGCAAGCATTTGCCGGTCATTTCCAATATAACCTTGAGATCGTCCCTGACCGTCTCACATTGTTGAAACTTGAGAAAAAGCCTGGAGAAAGCTTTAGGGCGTTCTGGTTCCGTTGGAGGGAACAGGCGGCGAGAGTCGATCCGCCAATGAGGGAAGGTGAAATGGTAGACTACTTTTTGGAGACTTTGGATCCGACTTACTTTGGTCACCTGGTGACGTCAGTTGGTAAATCTTTCAATGAGGTAGTAAAAATGGGCGATATGATTAAAGAGGGACTCAAGTCCAACAAGATAATGAGCTATTCGGCGATCAAGGCCACAACTCAGGCTATCCAGAGCGGCACGGGAGGTGTGCTCGGGAAAAAGAAGAGAGAAGAAGTCGCAACAGTCAAAGCAGGCACTTGGTCCAAATCTAGAGGTCCTTCACCCTACTACCAGCCCAGACCCCACAGCCCAAATTACCCATACACTCCATATATCCCTCCACAACCCTACTAATCAGAGCCATATTTTTCTGTCAATCACGCACAAACATATACCCATCCTCCGCCTCACCCGCAATGGCGCGCGCCGGCTCCCCAAAATGCATATTCACCTCCACAAAACACATATCCACCCCCGAGGGCTTACTGAAACCCGTCAGGTTCAGGTTTCCGTAGGAATCAAGGTTTCAATAATGAGAGGGTGCAGAGGCCAAGAACATTTTCTCCGCTGGGAGAAATCTATACTACTCTTTTCCACAAATTGAGGCAGCTAGGTCTGTTGAATCCTATTGAGCCAAAATTGCCAAATCCCCTTCCCAGAACTCTGGACCATTCAGTGAGCTGTGAATATTGTTCGGGGGCCCCCAGACATGATACTGAGAAATGCTTGAAGTTGAAGACTGCAGTGCAAGACCTTATTGATACAAACAAGATTGAGGTTCAGGCTCTAGAAGCACCAAAATCAATCAGAATCTGTTGCCAACACACCATGAGACCCACATGATCGAACTAGTGCACAAGGGAGGGGAGTTTAAGAATCCCTTTCAAACAGTGATGATGATTCAGGCCAGTGAAGCCAGTCCCGAGGAAAAACTAACCAATGAGAAGGAAGTGGTACAGCTGAAAAGTGTAGACACCAAGCTAGTCATAGTGTGGGGAAAGGGTCGTCTATTGCTGCGGAGAAACCAGAGCCACTCAAGGTAGTGATGCAGGGGGTATCAAGAACACCTGTGTTAGTCATGAGAGGGGCTCACACATAATCGGTTGTTATCAAGCCAGTGTTGCAATTACCAATAATCAGTCAGAAGGCCGTGCCATGGAGTCATAATCAAGTGACAGTGAAGTATAAGGGGAAAGAAGTTGTGGAAGAAGTGTGTGAAACCGAAGGTCTAACACGTTCGGGAAGGTGTTTTTCCCCCGCAGAGTTAAGACGGACCAATCCAGTAGCAACAAAGAAGCCAGTTACTGAGGAAGAGGCGGAAGAGTTATTAAAGAAGATGAAAGCGCATGATTACTCCATTGTGGAGCAGCTGAGGAAGACCCCGACACAGATCTCATTGCTATCATTATTGATCCATTTCGATGAGCACTGTCGGGCATTGATGAAAATTTTGAACGAAGCCCATGTGCCCGATAAGATCTATGTGAACCATTTGGAGAAAATAGCAAACAAGATTTTTGAGGTGAACCCGGTGACCTTTTCCGACGATGAATTGCCCGTGGAGGGGACAGAACATAATAGAGCTCTCTATTTGACCCTGAAGTGTGATGACTCGGTAGTCACTCGAGTATTGATTGATAATGGGTCCAGTGCCAATATTTGCCCGTTGTCCACCTTGAACAAGTTGAAGGTTGATAATGACAGAATTCACAACAACAACATTTGTGTTCGAGGGTTCGATGAGGGTGGTACAGACACAGTGGGTGACATCATACTTGAATTGACAATTGGTCCGGTCGAGTTCACCATGGAGTTCCAAGTGTTAGACGTCGCAGTATCGTACAATCTACTGTTGGGGCGACCGTGGATTCACGCTGCCAAAGTAATGCCTTTTACACTACAGCAGATGGTCAAGTTCGAGTGGGATAGACAAGAGATCGTAGTGCATGGGGAAGACAATACATGCGCCGTAAGTGATGCCATCGTTCCCTTCATAGAGACTGATGACGACAAAGGATCGTGGGTTTACCAGGTTTTTGATACGGTTTCTGTGGACAAAATTCCTGAGCAAGAAAATATCGCACTTCCCAAAATAGCAGCCGCAACTGTCATGGTAGCCTCGAAAATGCTGAAAAACGGATTTGTGCCAGGCAAAGGTTTGGGGGCTGATCTTTAAGGTATTGTTCAACCGGTTTCTTTGCCCAAGAATCTGGATACCTTTGGGTTAGAGTTCAAGCCTACATCGGCGGATGTGCGACGGGCCAAGAAGATGAAGAAAAGGGCATGGGTCCTTCCCAAGCCAATCACACGCCCGTCCCGATCTTTTGTCAGGACGAGCATCAAAAAGCAGTTGTTGTCCAAGGATATAGGGCCACTGATTGGTATGAATGGAGATTTGGATGAAGGTTTTAAAAGATTATTTGCATAAGTCAACATGGTAGAAGCTGGGGAAGGATTCAAGAAAGGCAGATGTGCAGTTTGTTGGGGCCAAGGCCAAGATCAACTATTGGATGGCTACACCTCTTCCCATGCGGAGGGAGTCGTGGTAGTAGGCTTTGATTTTACTTCATGTTTAGCTGGGTTATTCCAGGGTTGTAATCCAGTTTTCTTTTATTTTGTACGTGTCAAAGCGTGAAACCTTGTTATCTCGTATTTCAATCAATGAAAGTTTCTTCTTTACTCTTTATTTTGTTTTAATTTTGTTTTCTTCTTTCCTTTTCTAAACAGTTCTCTTTATACTGGTTCTAATGACATGGCATACACGATCAATCTTCAACCTAGTCTAAAAAATCAATCTGATTCCGAACGAGTATTGCAAGAGGTAGAATATGATGATGAGTTGGAATACGGTGAGGATGAAGCCTTCGAGGAAATTAATAGAGAATTAAGCCAATTTGGAGAGAAAGCCAAGCCCAACTTAAATGACACGGAAGCCATTAATTTGGGGGATGCGCATGACATTCAGGAAACTAAAATAAGCGTCCACATTGAACCAAACATCAGGGAAGAATTAATCAAAGAACTTATTGAGTTCAAAGATGTTTTTGCATGGTCATATAACGGCATGACGTGTTTGAGCACCGATTTAGTGGTTGAGAAATTACCCACTGACCCGGCATGCCCTCCCGTCAAGCAGAAATTGAGGAAGTTCAAAACCGACATGAGTGAGAAGATTAAGGAAGAAGTAACCAAACAGCTGAATGCTAAGGTTATTTGGGTTACTTGATATCCTAGTTGGTTGGCTAATGTGGTGCCAGTACCGAAGAAAGAGGGAAAAATCAGGGTATGTGTCGACTACCGCAATCTAAACAGAGCAAGACCAAAGGATAGCTTCCCGTTACCCAACATCCATATCCTGATCGATAATTGTGCCAAACGACAGATCGGGTCTTTTGTGGATTGCTATGCTGGGTATCATCAGATTTTGATGGACGAGGAAAATGCAGAGAAGATGGCTTTCATCACGCCGTGAGGAACTTATTGCTATCGAGTAATGCCATTTTGTTTGAAAAATGATGGAGCAACATACATGAGGGAAATGACTACTGTGTTTCATGATATGATACACAAAGAAATTGAGGTATACGTGGATGATGTGATTATAAAATCCAGGCATCAGACAGATCACGTAAGAGACCTAAGGAAGTTTTTTCAAAGACTTCGGACGTACGATATTAAGCTCAACCCTGCTAAATGTGCATTTGGTGTTCCATCTAGAAAGTTTTTGGGATTCATAGTCAGTAGACGAGGCATTGAGTTAGACCCGTCAAAGATCAAATCCATTCAGGAGTTGCCTCTTCCAAAGAACAAAACCGAGGTGATGAGTTTGTTGGGAAGGTTAAATTATATTAGTAGGTTTATCGCTCAACTCACCGCGACTTGTTAACCCATTTTTTGGTTACTGCAGAAAGATGCTGCAATAGAATGGACGGAAGAATGTCAGGAGGCATTTGACCAGATTAAAGGGTACTTATCAAATCCGCCTGTGCTGGTTCCACCCGAGCCAGAGAGGCCATTAATTCTTTATCTCACGGTCTTGGAGAATTCATTTGGTTGTGTACTGGGGCAACACGACATCACATGTAGGAAGGAGTAGGCCATCTATTACCTCAGCAAGAAGTTTACGGTTTATGAGGTTAAGTACACTCAACTTGAGAAGACATGTTGCACCCTAACTTGGTTGGCACAGAAGTTGAAGCATTATTTTTCATCTTATACTACTTACCTCATATCTCGTCTGGACCCATTGAAGTATATTTTCCAGAAGCCTATTCCTACAGGGAGATTGGCGAAGTGGCCGATTTTGCTTACGGAGTTCGACATTGTTTACGTGACTCGGACTGCGATGAAAGCACAGGCGTTGGCGGATCACTTTGCTGAGAATCCGGTCGATAAAGAATATGAGCCATTGAGGACGTATTTTCCTGATGAAGAAACGATGCATGTCGATGTGATGGAGTTGACTGAAGAACCAGGATGGAAGCTTTTCTTTGATGGGGTTGCAAATGTAAAAGGAGTTGGAGTAGGAGCAGTACTTATTTCCGAAACAGGACATCATTATCTTGTTACGGCTCAGCTACGGTTCCATTGTATCAACAACGTGGCTGAATATGAGGCATGCATTTTGGGGTTGTGGTTAGCTGCGGACATGGATGTCCAGGATGTTTTGGTCTTGGGAGACGGACCTCCTGATTCATCAGATTCAAGGTGAATGGGAAACACGGGATCTAAAGCTCATACCGTATTGACAGTGTTTGCACGATCTGAGTAAGTGGTTTCGATCAGTGGAGTTCAGGCACATCCCAAGAGTTCATAATGAGGCTGCCGATGCTTTGACCACCTTAGCATCAATATTGCATCATCCAGACAAAGTTCATGTTGATCCGTTGCACATTCAGGTTCGTGATCAGCATGCATATTGCAACATGATAGAGGAGGAACTGGATGGCGAACCATGGTTTCATGATGTCAAGGAATACCTCAGGATGGGTATATACCCGGAGCAGGCCACCGGAGATCAAAAGAGAGCCATTCGGCGATTGGCAAATGAATTTTTCCTCAGTGGAGGAGTGTTGTACAAACGAATGCCAGACTTGGGGCTACTGAGATGCATAGATGCTAGTCAAGGCACAACAGTTATGATAGAAGTGCATTCTGGAGTTTGTGGGCCACACATGAGTGGATATGTATTGGCAAAGAAGATTCTCGAAGCAGGATATTATTGGCTCACTATGGAGCGAGATTGTATCAGTTTTGTGCGCAAATGCCATCAATGCCAGATATATGGAGATCTGATTCATTCTCCGCCAACAGAATTACACACAATGTCAGCACCCTGGCCTTTTGTCGCATGGGGGATGGATGTCATTGGACCTATCGAGCCAGCAGCTTCCAATGGTCATAGGTTCATCCTGGTGACCATTGATTATTTTACCAAGTGGGTCGAGGCTAAAACTTTCAAGTCGGTAACCAAGAAAGCAGTGGTGGATTTTGTTCATTCCCATATCATCTGTAGATTTGGGATCCCAAAGGTGATCATCATGGATAATGGTGCTAATATTAACAGTAGTTTGATGAAAGAAGTATGTCAACAGTTCAAGATTACACACCGTAATTCTACCCCGTATCGTCCCAAGGCGAATGGAGCAGTTCAGGCCGCCAACAAGAATATAAATAAGATATTGAGGAAGATGGTAGAAGGGTCCAGACAATGGCATGAAAAGTTACCATTTGCATTGTTGGGTTATTGCACTACTATTCGTACTTCAGTAGGTGCAACTCCTTATTTGTTGGTATACAGAACTGAGGCAGTGATACCGACGGAAGTTGAAATTTTGTCTCTCCAAATTGTCGCTGAGGCCGAGATTGATGATGATGAATGCGTCAAAGATCGATTGGAGCAGTTGAGCTTGATCGATGAAAAGAGATTGGTAGCAGTATGTCATGGCCAATTACATCAGAAGAGGATGGCAAGAGCATATAATAAGAAGGTACGTCCCAGAAAATTTGAAATGGGGTAGCAAGTGTTGAAACGGATCCTCCCACATCAGGTCGAAGCAAAGGGAAAGTTCACCCCGAATTGGAAAGGACCATTCATTGTGACCAGGGTGCTGTCCAATGGCGCTTTATGTTTGACAGATATTGAAGGAAGATGTATAGACATGGCTATCAATTTTGACGCAGTCAAGAGATATTATGTATGATTTCTTTTTGGTTGTAATTGTTTTTGTTTGTTTGTACTTGGTATTGTATCGGAGAATGAAATAAAGGAGGCAATTTGTTCTTCTATCCAAACACTTTAACCCTTGCTTCCCCTTTTGAGCCTTATTTATTCTTTCATACCCCTCTTTTGGAATCAGTAAAGAGAAAAGAAAATGAAAAAAAAGTAACAAGAAAACAAAGGAATTGGGAACTACGTTTGACCTGATTCCTCGAAGAGGATACGTAGGCGCCTCACGGCTCGGTCATAGTGTGATAAAAGTTGAAAGATCCCCAATCAAGAAAACTGGGGCAGAATTTATGTTTTTAAATTTTGGGAAAGAAGTTTGATTCCAAGAGTTGTAACATTTTATGCATCGTATTATTTTAAACTCGTGCTACCCTTTTCTGTTAAGACATATACCAAGAATTTCAATCCCTAGCTGATGTCCAAAAAAGACCTCCCGATCAGTATCCGAGAAAGGCCGAGTCAGGCAAACGAAAGACGGGAATAACACTCTGATCCCCAGCAGGAAGAGGATCATAAGCTAAAAAGAATTTGGTAGCCAAGAGAATCCCCAGCAGAGAGAGCCTTATCGGTAGCACTCTGATCCCCAACTAAAAAGTAAAATAAGAGAGTCTTATCGGTGAAAACCTGCATAGGCACCATAAGGCGTTAAAAGTTGAGAGAAATAAAAATGAGAGAGTCTTATCGGTGAAAACCTTCACGGGCACCATAAGGCGAAGGGAGTTTGAGAGAAATGAGAGAGTCTTCTTAGTGAAAACCCCTCAAAGGGCACTATGAGGCGACAAAGGGTTAAAAACGGGCGAACAAGATAAGATTGACGGAAGGGATCCGTCAAGGCATCAAGCAGAACAAGATGTTGGTTCGGCAAAAGAGTTGGGTTACGGGGCCTTTTGAAATGCAAAGTAAGGCCATCAGAAAGGTTGATTGATACAAATAGACTGGGTTGGTTAATCCAGAATGCACGACATGATCATTGGGATCGGTTATACCGTTCGAATAAGTTCTTTTACTTTTTCTTCTTCCCAGTTGTATAGAAAGACTTTTCTTTTTCTATCTCTTGAAGTCATCAGTTTTCATTTTTTTGTTGTTTAAAGATTTTCCAATGATAGTTCGTTTTTTAGAAGGATTTTCAGAACCTACTACCAGTTTCCAATATGATGCAAAGTAACATTCGGATAAGACTGGCCGAAGGTAAGCGTAATGGAACACGAAAGATGTCGTTGTAAGACTAGGGGGAATATCATCCCTAGCAAATAATAGCATCCCCCAGCAAATGCTCATAGTATGGGGGGAAAAAGAACGAGGTCATTGTAAGACCAAATGATGGAGTGGTCTAAGATTTCGAGAGGGTTTGGAGTAATAGTGGAAAACAATAGTCGAGAAGTTGGTGAATAAAGAATCGCCAAGAAGCAGGAGCATCCCCGGCAGATTATTGACCAAGTTTCAAGATGGTCGGATAACGCGGATCATGGAAAAAGGGAGAAAGGGAAAAAACCATCCCCAGCAGGAGTGGCACAACCACTCACCACGGTTTAAACTAACAAATTTTCTTTGATTGGAAGCAGGTAAAGGAATGGCATTGATGTCGGAAAGGCACGCCGCAAGGAAGATTATCAAACTGTGGCAGAAAATTTTCCTTTTATTTTGAAAATTTTCTGGAAATTAGGTATCCACTTGGGGAAGAAGAAAGATAACACCAGTCTTAAGGGAAGTGGTCTAAGAACTAGTGTTATCCCCAACAGTGTTGAAAGAAAGAAAATAACATGTTTGTGAGCACGTGATTTTTGCTCTAAGCAAATTATTCCCAAAAATCCAAACAAAATAATTTTTTGCTTTATTTTTACAATTTTTGTGTATTTTGGTGTTATTTTCTAATAACTGTTGCATTTTTGTGTTAATTGGTTGCATAATAGGTCATATTAAAAAATAATAATAAAATAAAAATACAAAAAATATGCATTTGCATTTAGGATTTAATTTCGTATTTTAATATAAGGAAGATAACAAAAATAGTTCATTTTACATTTTTAGTTTTAATTTGTCTTAGTTTTTGTCTAATCAGGAATTAGGATATTTGGGAATTGAACAATATTTTTAGAAGTCAATTTAGCATTTCAATAAAATCAGAAAAATAAAAATATGCAAAAGGAAAATAAAAATAAATAAAAACGAAATAAATAAAAGAAATGAGAAGAAACAATTTAAAGAATAAAAAAAAAAGGCTTGTCTTAAGAAACATTCAAATTGGGCTGAAATTAAATAGCCCAAACACTCCTTAGCCTAAAATTACTCACGCCTGCTTAGCCCATACCCCATTCCCTCAGGACCCAGTCCAATCCCTCACTACCCAAAACGACCCCGTATTCTATCAATCTGAGCCATTCTTTCCTTCTAAATCCAATGGCTAGCATTTCTTTGTGATTAATTAACATTGTCTAAAAAATAATAACCCTAAAGACAGTCCCTTCCCCTTCCTCGTACCCCAGTATCCCGCATCGCCTGTAACGCCGCCGCCGCCGGAATTCATCAAAATGGCAGAGCTTAACCGTCAAACCCCACCAAAATCTCACCACGGCATCTATCTTCCTCCCTCATCACGAATATGTGGGTCTTTTCTGTCGAATACCACTACAACCCTCCAAATCCCCAAACCCTAGAGACCGCCGCCCCTTTTTCCACCGCCTTGGGTTGGCGGCGCCGCCATAAAACGCCACCAAACTCACACCCCTGTACTGTCTTGACGACCCTGTTACGAATCCTCCTTCATCTCCCCTTGAGTCTCACCGGAGGCCGTCCAACAATTGTCCCCGCTGTCGACTGGTCAAGATTTAATTTCCTGTTTGATTTGGTGATTTAAGTCCGACGATTAGGTATTTCCCCTCTTCTGTATACTCTGTTCGTATTGCCTATCATTTTATTTTTTTCTTTCTTCTGTTTACCTCGTTTTGTCACTTCATTCTCCTCTCTCTGTTTTTCTTTATTACTTTCAAATAATTAATCTAATGAATAGTAATCCAATCACGCATAGTTTAATTTCTTTTTGTTTCTTCTTGTTAGTTCCATCTGTTTCAATCAGTTCATGTTGTTATATTTCGTTTTCACAAATGTTTGACTCAACTGTGTTGTATTATGTGATCATGATGTAGTTGTTCTTCATTTTTTTAGTTTGTTAATCATAATCCAGTGTTGGTGGTTAATTAGTCGTTAGTATAAGTAGGCTTTTCTTTGTTCTGTTCATATAAAAGTGAATTTGGAAATCGATTTGTATTAATTTCAGGCTATCAGTTTATTAATTGCTCATTGGTGTAGTGTTTAAGATAGGTTGATATAGCTGAATGAATCACTTACTAGATTAAGAATTGAGTTTAATTCATGGTATTTGGGTAAATTGGAACAAAAATCACAGAGTAACAAGTTCAGAGGTCAAGGGTAGGTCTGGTAGTAATTTTAGGGAACCTCAGGGGTAGTTTGGGCATAGGAAAATGAGAGGTTCATTAGAAATGGTAAATGTTGAAATGAAGCAGGGGTAGAATAGGGATTATAAGGGGATAGAACCTTCTAGAGTGGACTTTAGTGTAGATTTTAGATAACTAATTGCACTTACTTGTGCAACAAGTCAGAAATAAAAGGTGAAAAGCAGAAATAACATAGGGACTAAAAGGTAAAATAAAAATTTAAAATTCCCTCCCAAGTGTGTCTATAAATAGGCAGTCATTCTGCCTTGTTTCACAAGTTTGGCAGCCCAAAATTCCCCCAAAAAATATCTTCCAAATTTCAGATCACAATTCTCTATTCTAGATATGAATTTCTTTTCGAAAAATCCAAAAACAATAGAAAAATCAGTAAAACCCAAAAATAAATACTGTTCCAATGAGTTTTCAGCTAAAATTTCAATTTTTGAAGTTCAAATTTAGTATCTGTGGATCAGAGATCATTTGAAACAAGTTTAAGTAGTTTCAAGGGTTCAATTACCTTGATTTGGCTAGTTTTGCTGTGCTTTTGGATTGCTGAAGTGTCCAGGATAGTTTTGAGGCCATTTCTCATAGTTTTTTGGGTTAATTAAGTTGTTGTTTGGTTGAGATTTGATCCTTTGGAGTTTCATAAGTTTTAAAATTTCAATTCTGTTGTGCTGTTGAATTCTGACTGCTGATCTGCTGTTGCAATTAATCTCTGCTGCTGATCCTTTTCTTCTTCTATTTCATTCCTCCAGGTATATTATCAAGCTCAAGTTGTGAGGATTATTCTGAAGTTTAATTAATGAAATGTATATGCATGTTTAAATTCCATGTTGCTGTTCATTTAGATAATTAGACCTTAGTACTAATTTTTCATTGATTCATTCAATTCTTACTTCAATTGTATTAATAAAGCTGTGGACTCTGTAATTAGGACTTTTATATGAACTGTGTAAAATTGTAGTAACTGCTGGACAACTGAACTGAAAAATTATTCTTTGAACCTTCATTGATTTATTCTGCTTTTTTATTCGCTTTTACTAGTGAAGATAGGATAGTTTATTCAACATAATGTGCTTAAATTGAGATCTAGATTTAGCTATAACCTCTGGTATGATTTTAAAGGTTGTAGTTCGTTTTGAACAAGTGATTTATTAGAGGTTCTATTTCATTAATATCATCGGTTCTTCCTAATGATCAATTAGAAGTATAATTGAAGTTATATGCTAAAATCAGTATCCACAGGTGAAAAAATAATATTTGAGTAAGTGACAGAAACACAATTTGTGAGTAGTCATGGGTGAGAATAATGTTTCAACAATATTGTTAGTTTACATTTTAAAAAAAAAAAACAAACAAATCAATCGCTGATTTAAAATTTGGAATAGCCAATGCTGCACTTTGATCACTCATTTTGTTACTATAGTTGTCTCAAATTCTATCGTTGTGGAATGTTTTTATGATTAGACATTTTATTTGTCTTTGATTGGTATATTTGAGTTCGCCGGTTTGAACTATTGAGGCTACAGAACTGGGCTTATTCCTCAAAGTCCCAAAATTTGCTATAGGACCAAAAAACATTGTTGAAGCTTGAATAAAGATTAAAAGTCTAAATATGATAGTGCTTAAAAGAAATAATAAGAAATACGGAAAATTAACTCATGAATATGAAATTTAGCTTTGAATTAGGTAGCGGGTTCAAGCTAAAGGGTTATATCACTTTGTTTGAATTCGGACTTGAATTCGAGACCCGAATTTAAATTCGTGAATTAATTGACCTTTAGAGACAAACAAAAAATAAAAAACTTAGTTGCTTTAGTTTATCCTTTAATAATAAAAATGAGACGAGCCTCGCCAAATCAAACACATAACTGCGGGGCCCTCATCAATTACTTAATTCAAAAATATTTAGTATTCAGGATAGGCCGTTTAGCGAATTTCACGGCCTTCCCAAAAGATAACAACACGTTAGTCGCTTTAGGCATGCTTTAATTAATCTTACCTTCCTAATACGGGTGTGCATTTCATGCGACCCAAATCTAAATCCGAAAACGTTGAATAAGAATGTGTCGAGGATCCGGGTACATTTCATGTGACGTGATCCGAAAATATGTTCTTAAACGATGTTCATTTTCTTAAATAAAATAATTGACAAAAGCG
Organism: Nicotiana glauca; assembly: GCA_026770625.1. Lineage (NCBI taxonomy): Eukaryota > Viridiplantae > Streptophyta > Magnoliopsida > Solanales > Solanaceae > Nicotiana > Nicotiana glauca. The sequence goes on from MU783655.1 coordinate 220,315, forward strand.
GTACTTAATTCTAAAATTGCACAAGTAGGGTAACATGTATAAAAATTAAATTTTAGCCAAATATAACAGTTGAGCGACTGTGCTAGAATCACGGAACTCGGGAATGCATAACACCTTCTCCCTGGTTAACAGAATATCTTACCCGGATTTCTGGTTCGCTATTGTTAAATAGAGTCAAACCCTTCCTCGATTCGGGATTCAAACCGGTGACTTGGGACACCATAAATCTCCCAAGTGGCGACTCTGAATCTTTAATAAAACGAATCCCATTTTGATTGTCCTTAAAGTGGAAAAACTTATTTCTTTATTATGTCCCATCACCGGGGTGTAGTAAAAGCCTATAAAGCTCGGAAAAAGGAGGTGTGATAGCTCTGGCGACTCTGCTGGGGAGAAATAACCCAGAACTTCGGTTCAGGGTTCAAGAATTCGAGCTCAGTTAAATTGTTGTATTTGGCTTTATTTGGTTTTGATGCAAGTTCCATGCCTTACATACTAAATGTTTTACCGCTTTAATATTTGTTGAATTGTATATAAATTGTCGCGAATCCCTCACTCTTTCTGAGTCTTCTATATCATGGAGAAGGGTGCACTTCGTGTACCTTCTCTTCTGTTAGAGTCTTTTTCCCAATTTCGAACGAGGTTTGGATAAGTTGCAAAGCTGGGCGAGCTTCTGTATCCCCGGTACGCTGCCTCCCCCTCGGCCCGAGTTGTCCGCTCGGGTAAGCCAGGTCTAGACCAATAAACCTAGGGTTTAAACCTAGAAGAACAATAAACTCATGCCGGATCCCTAGTAGGACGCTTATTTGCATCACGTGCATTTTGACTTAGGGGACTCAACACAGGGGTTGGGTCCGTCTAGGACAGGTGACCTTAATTAAAATGACCATCCTGATGCATATTACGTGCTACTTGCATTTATTTTGCTCGGTTCCGCATGTTGACCGATTTATATAAAATAAGTGAAAAAATGTAAAAAAATAGCAGTGTTAGGACTAAGGGAGGATAACCATTTATTGTGAAAAACCAATGCCCAATTAGTACCGAAATGCTGCCGGATTTTTGAAAAAAAAAATATATAGAAAAATAGAAAATATTTGAAAAAAATAGAAAGAGAATTGTGGTAAAAAATAGTTGTGATTTTGGCCAATCGGCCCGAACTACGCTGGTTTGATTCTCACCACGTGTGAGATACGTAGGCAACCCTTGACGGGTCCAACCACACCTTTTTGCAAAAAATTGCCGAAAAATGTCAAAATTTTGATTTTGTTATAAATAAGTCGGGTGACGCTGTTCTTGTTTAAAATAAGTCGATTGTCTCTCAAAAGGATGCCGGAAGACCGTTTTTGCAAGAATAGCCACCCTGAGTCAATTTTAAATAATTTGCGGGCACCGCCTTAAAATCTCCCTTGCGGAAGTGTTGAAAGGCCATATCCGCAAAATCAAGTTTAGTTATTTAATAAATTTTACAAAAAATAGCCACCTTGTCAAATAAGCCATTACATGGTCGGTTTTTGCTAAAATAGCTATAATTGGCAGTAAAATTTTCTCAGTCTTGCGTAGGCCTGTGGCGATGCTGAGTGATGCCCCATGGCCCCAGGATGAGAAATTTTCGAGTTTATTTTCTTAAACAAAATTTTGCAAAAATAGCCACTTATGTCAAAATAAGCCATTACATGGCCAATTTTGTAAAAATAGTCACAATTGACATTAAAACCTTCTCAGTCTTGTGCTGGCCTATGGCGATGCCGAGTGATGCCCCACGGGCCCCAGGATGAGAAGTTTTGATGTATTTTTAATCATCGAATGTGTAGTTTCTTAAACAAATTTTGCAAAAATAACCACTTAGTCAAAATAAGGCATCACATGGCAAGTTGTTGTTAAGAATAGTCTCAGTTGACATTGAAACCTTCTCAGTCTTGCGGATGCCTGTGGCGATGCCGAGTGATGCCCCACGGGTCCCAAGATGAAAGCTTTGATGTACTCTTGATCTAGTTTTAAATCATCGATTTTGTAGTTGGAGTCTACTTCTGTAATTTCCCTTCAAAGAAAAACAAATTTGAAAATCCCAAAAATTATCTTTTTATTTTTGCATTAATTTGCAAGAACTACGCTCTGTCTGATTCATGCGGGGTCATGATACGTAGGCAATCCACGTAGGATTCGACCATAACCAAAAGAAAGAAAAAATGAAAAAAAGAGAGAGGAAAAACCACAAAAAGGCAAAAAGAAAAAAAAGAAGAGAAGCGGAAAAACAAGAAAGAAAGAAAAGAAAAATCAAGAAAGGGAGAAAATAGGAACAAGAGAAGACAAATGCAAGAGTAAAAGAAAAACAAAAGAAGGAAAAAGAAGAAAAACAAAGAAAGAAAAGTTTGCAATTGGAAACAAGGAAAAGCCGGGATGACGCATGCGCCCAATCAAAAGTTGTTACCAATATGTTACGTGCCCTAACGCTAACGTAATGGTTTCATTTTGTCATGTCATTCTAGAAAGGTGGTTGGTTTGTGGTTTCAAAGTGGTAATTCTTCTTTACAACACAAGGACAAAAGGCAGTTGGCATCCTGGCAACTCATTCCTACAATCGGTCGAATAAACTGAACATGACAGGCCAAGAATCAAATACCAGTATCGTGGACCCGTCAAAAGAGGTAGAAGTGGTAGATGTTAGAGCAATGAAAGAAGAGATGTATAAGTTGAGACAGCAGATGGCTGAGATGTATCAGGCCTGGGGTAAGGGTCGGCCGGCGCCAGTTTATCCTGCTAATCCAGTAGATATCCCACCTTTGGCTCAGTCTCAGGAGCTTCCTCTTGTGCATGCATCTGCATCTTTCCCTTTCCACCAACAAAGTTATAGCACCAAGTCCTATCCTCCCCAGGCTCCACCACCCAAACAAAACCCTCCTCCACCAATTACCCTTGTCTTTGTGGCGCCTTTACCTACCACATGGCAAAGATCTTCCAGTGAGCAATTGTTTCAAGCTCACAACAGTCAATGCTATCCTCCTAAGCCTACTTTTAAAGTGCCTGAGCCATATTCTTAAACCCCTCACTTCGAGCTCCCGGTGGAAACTAAAAAGCCTCCTAAAACCCGGAGCAGGAAGAGATGATTCGAAAAGTAAAAAGCCTGAAGCAGTCTTTCAGGAACATGAAAGGGTTGGGTCGCCAAGTCAGTGTGGCCTATAAAGATTTGTGTCTATTCCCAGATGTTCCGTTACCTGCAGGGTTCAAAATGCCAAAATTCGACCTGTATGACGGTCATGGTGACCCGGTGGCCCACCTGAGGGGATATTGCAGCAAAATGAGAGGGGCCGGTTGGAAAGATTAATTACTGATGGTGTACTTCAGTGAAATTCTCAGTGGTGCCGCTTTGGAGTGGTATGCACGACAAGATCATGCTCGATGGTACACCTGGGATGACTTGGCACAAGCATTCGCCTGCCATTTCCAGTACAATCTCGAAATCATCCCGAACCGTCTAACACTAACTAAATTTGAGAAGAAGCCAGGTAAAGTTTCAGGGAGTACGATTTTCGGTGGAGAGGACAGGAAGCAAGAGTCGATCCTCCAATGAAAGAAAGCGAGATGGTCGATTACTTCTTACAGGCTTTGGAGCCTACTTTCTATGGTCATCTGGTGTCAGCAGTGGGAAAATCTTTTAACGAGGTGGTGAAAATGGGAAGTATGGTTGAAGAGGGGCTCAAATCCGATAAAATCATGAGCTATTCGGCAATCAAGGCAACTACCCAGGCTATCCAGAGTGGAGGGGTGCTGGGAAAGAAAAAGAAAGAAGTTGTGGCGGTAGTTGACTCGAGAGCTTGGTCCAGGGGCCTATCACCCTATTACCCTCAACCTCGACCCCGTCCCCAAATCTACTCCCACAATCCACAGCACTATCACCCGCCCCGTGGTCCCCACTACGCTATCCACCATGCCCACACATACCCCCAACATCCTACCCACGCGCCATGGAGTGCACCCACTCCATAAAATACTTGCCCAACTCAAAACACCTACCCATCTCCAAGAGCCTACAGGAATCCCCCTGGAGCAGGTTTGCGAGCTAGCCAGAATTTCAAGCAAGAGAGGGCACAGAAGTAGGAAACTTTTACCCCCATCGGAGAATCATATGCAGACTTGTTTGAGAAACTAAAGCATTATAACCTGATTGAACCGGTTCCTCCGAATCATGTGGACAAGCACGCAAGAAGCTTTGATCCTTCTAAAAGGTGTGAATACCATTCCAATGCCCAGGGGCACGATGTCGAAAGTTGCCGGGATTTGAAAAGAGAGATAGAAAGAATGATTCAGGAAGGGATAATTGCGGTCGAGGACAATGGCACCCAGAACTTTGCACGGAATCCTTTACCTGCACATGACGGTGCACATTTTGTGGGTAATATCTATGGTGACAGGGAGTATGAGAATCCTCTCGAAAATTTGTTGAATGAAGGTCCCAGTAATTTTGATGGGCAATCCAGTGGCTAAGGTGTCGAGTTTTGTAGTTGGGAAGACGCTCCATCTCCTGGTTAGCTAGAGTGGAGTTTTGGTGGTTTATTTTGTTGTCATTTCTGTTGTCCGAGTTATGTTCAGGGTTGTAATCCGGATATGGTCTTGTAATTCAAACCCTTCTATCTTTTCACTTTGGCTTTGTTTAGTCATAATAGCTTGTTTAGTGCCGTCTAGGGATGTAACTAGTTTAGTTTGCTTGTTTTGTTGTTTCAACCCTTTTCACCATCAGTCTAATACAATTCTCTGTTTCCTGACATTTCTAGCCATTTCATTTCTAATCATTTTACAATTCTTTTCATGTTGATTCTAGTGACACGACATGCGTAATTCTCAGTGTGTTTTAAAAGTCAGTTTAGCAATGAAACAATGTTGAAGATGTAAGGGTACTCGAAAGAAACAAAAATATATTGGAATACTTTGTAGCCTGAATCAAGTGAAACTGGGAAAATTAAAACATAAAGAAATACTGTGGAAATGCATCATGACTCATCGGTTTAAAGCCAAAGGCAAGAACGCCCCAAGTTTAAATGGACCATTCATGGTACCGAGATTGTTGTCCAATGGTGCTAGGAATAGGAAAATACAAAAGGCAAATATGTGAATCAATCAAAAGATGTTTAGCTGTGTAGTTTGTACTTGGTATGTTTTGAAGATTGGAATGAAGAAGGCATTTTGTTCTGCTATCCAAACACTTTATCCTTTGTTATCCCTTTGAGCCTTATTATATTTTCTTTCATATCCCTCTTTCGGAATCAACAACAAAACTCGAGGATCGAATGGGGAAATCAAGTGGAGAAACAAGAAAAGAAAAGAAAAAGGAAGAGAAAAGAAGAGAAGAAAAGAGAAAAGAAAAAGAAAAAGGAAAAGAAAAGAAAAAGAAAGAAAAGAAAAGAAAAGAAAGAAAAGAAAGAAAAGAAAGAAAAAGGAAATAAAAAAAAGAAATGAAAAAGAAAAGAGGAATGGAAGGAAGAAAGATCGCAACAACAAATGTAGTTGTCTGAACTACATTTGACTTGATCCAGAAAGGGTACGTAGGTAGCCTCACTGAGGTTCAGTCACAACAAAATAAAAATTCAAGAATCCCCAAGAAGGAAACTGGGGCAGAAGTTGTGGTTGTTGCAAGAAATATGATTCCGAAAGTTGTAATTTTGAACCTACATTGAAATATTTTGAGCCTCTACACCCTTCTTTCTAAAACCCATCCAAAAGCCACATTACGGTCCAAAGAAAGACCTTCCAATCAGCCTTCGAGAGATACCAAGTCAAGTGAGCAGAGGTGAATTATATCGGGGGCAACACTTCAGTCCAAGTCAAGAAAATAAAGAATGAGAGAGTTTGGTTGATTAAAACCCTCACGGGTACCCCAAGATAATGAAGGTTGAGAGAAATAAAAATGAGAGAGGCTTGATGGTGAAAACCCTACGGGCACCATAAGTCGACTAAGGATGATGGATCATATCGGGCAAGAGAAATATTGAAGACCAGTTTCATGGCAAAAGGTGCAACAAGAGCTGAACATCAAATTTGCTATATAGAATGGGCTGCAAGTGCATGTCAAGGTAGCTAGAGTCGGTATCTACATATGATGGTTTTCTACTCTGTAGGTTTCTTCTTAGGAATCGTCTCTTTCCATTTTCCTTCACTCTATTCTTCCCACCTTGTTTTACTCTCTCTTCTTGAGTCTGTCGGGTCATAACAAGTAAAGAAATGACTTCAAAATTTGCCACCAAGCTTTCCAATTGCACAAAATGGGATCTGGCCAGCACATCAAATTGTCATTAGTCAGGAAATAACATCAAACATGATTGAGTTGGCAACAATTAACATGCTTTGGAAGTACTTGTGAAATACAAAGACTTGGTATACGTCAATTCATGAACAATACAACAGATGAAGGGCGAGGGTGAACAGATCAAAAGAATTTCCCGTGATAGGATTGACAAAGATTGGTACACCAATAACAATATGGATCTTCAAAAAAAAAAAGAAATCAAAGTTATCATAGCTAGCGATTGGAACAATAGACCTCAAGGGCAAGGCCGGTGGTTTAAATCAAAAAAGAGTAACATGTGTACTGAAGTTGGTAACAATTAAAATGCTTTGGGGTTCATGTGAGACACAAAGGTCGGTAAGTGTCAATTCAGGAGCAATACAACAAATAGAAGTATGGGGTTCGAACGGGGAAGAGGTATATTCTGACAAAGGACGTGGTCAGTCAAGGAACGATTAAGGTCTTCAAATGGAAATCAGTTATCATGACAAATGAAGGAGTAAAGCGAGGCCAGTGGTTAGATCAAGGAGAAAACATACATATTGAGTGGGGAGCAGTCAACATTCTTTGGGGATTCGTGTGAAATACAAGGGTTTGGTGCGTATCAACTCAGGAACAATGCAACAGATAAAGGGCAAGGGTGAATAAATCAAAAGAATTCCTGTGATAGGATGGACAAAGAGTGGCAAACCAGTAATGAGCAAGACTTTCCGAGAAAAATCAAAGTTAACAGGGCAAATAAGGGGCAGTAGACCTCAAGGACCGGACCATGGGTTAATACAAGAAGGAACAACATACATCTTTGAGTGGGGAAGCATCGATTCATGCAATGCAGCAAATGGAGTATGTTGGGCCACTTTCAAAGTTCAAGGCCACAAACTAACCACCACATTTTAAACTGACAAGATTTTCTTTGATTGAAACAGGAGCAGAAGTTTCGGAGAAATCCTCTGTAAAGAAATGCAGGACCCAAACAGGTATAACTGGAAATTCTCAGGCTCCTCCTGGAAAATGGAACTTAGTTTAAATTTCAAAACAATCATGAGAAACATAATTTGGTATAAAAGGAATATAAGTTCGTTCTAAAGTTTGCATGTTCAAGATAGGTTTCAATTAAGAGTTTTCAGGACCCTCCTGGATAATGGGACGTATTTTTAAGGTCAGTTTAAATAACAAGATATAGTAGAAGTCGTAAGGTTAAAATTGTCTTTTAACTAGAAGTTGTCAGGACCCTCCTGGATAACGGGGGGTAGTTAAGACCTTTTGATAATAATGTAGTGGAAGTAATACCTGGGGAAGATATAATTTAGGTTTGTAATTGTTAGGAGTTGTCAGGACCTCCCTGGATAATAGGACTTAGCTTTCAAATTCTTATAATAGTTGGTAAAATAATTCCGTTTAACACTCACCCATATACCCAGCCACCAAACTGGGGTAGAAAATCTTCTTTGTCCGTCTATTTTGTTGAAATCAGGCGCCCACCTGGAGAACAAGGGAATACATTTCAAGTCCGGTAATCAGGCACCCACCAGGATAATAAGGGAATACATTTCAAATACAGCAGTCAGGCACCCACCTGAAGAACAAGGGAAGTATAATACAAGCTTTATCCTTCAAGTTTAATATTTGGTGACACAACACGCCCAGTTATCAAACTGGGGCAGAAATTTTCTTTATTTTGTATGGTTGTTGCAAGCAGTAGCCCAACTGAAGAATAAGGGAATATCTTTTAAATTCAGCAAGCAGGAGCCCACCTGAAGAACAAGGGAATATTTTTCAAAGTCAACAAGCAGTAGCCCACCTGAAGAACAAGGGAATATCTTTTTCAAAATTCAGCAAGCAGGAGGCCACCTGAAGAACGAGGGAATATCTTTTCAAATGTAGCAAGCAGACACCCATCTGAAAAACAAGGGAAGTACAATTTAAATTTTAGCTTTCAATTTTTTATTTGATAACATGTTGCACCCAGTTAACAAACTGGGGCAGAAAATTATCTTTGTTTGCCTATTTTGTTGCAAGCAGGAGCCCACCTGAAGAACAAGGGAATACTTTTCAAGCATCGCAAGCAGGAGCCCACCTGGAGAACAAGGGAATACTTTTCAAATTCAGCAAGCAGGAGCCCACCTGGAGAACAAGGGAATACTTTTCAAAGCATCATAAGCAGGAGCCCACCTGAAAAATGGACACATATTTCAAATTGTAGCAGTCAAGCATCATCAAGAAGAATGGAAAAACATCGTCAAGACAACAACAAGAGTTCCATTGGAAGAACACAAGATACAAGTTCAAGGCAACACAAGAGCAAGTTTGAAGGCATAAATAGGATCTTTTGTAGCTGGTAGATCATAGTTTAGGCTAGCTTCTTTTGTTTTACCACAAGTGTAATAAGGGGGCCAGTGAGCAGTAAAAGCAGCAACATCAGTGAAATCACAGCCCATGGTAGTCCCATCTACCAGACATTCTTGAACTACACTGACCTGATTCCTTTATAGCCAAGGATATGTAGGCAACCTCCGAAGCAGGGTTCGGTCAGACGGTTTTCAAAATGCTTCTCATGGAGTGCTGAGTGGGCAAAAATCCTTCATGGTGCTCATTTATCTTTGCTCGAAAACCCTTCGTGTCTTCGAGCAAAGAGGGGCAGCTGTGAGCACGTGATTTTTGCCACGCTTAAATTACTCCTATAAATTCCTTAGAATTAGGAGTTTTCTTTATTATTTTAATTAATTGCATGATCCTTGTGCTTTGCTTGTATTTTTATGTGTGTATTTTAATTGGTAAAATTCAAAATACAAAATGACATCAAAATTCCAATTTTTGGCATTTTTTATTGGTAAATTTAATAATACAAAAATAAAGAAAAACAACAAAAATGATTCTCTCCATTTCCCTTTTTAATTTTGCTTTAGGTTGCTTTAAATTAGGAATTAGTTTATTTAGGAATTAATTGGTTTACTTTTTGAAGCTAATTTGGATCCCTGTTTTTAATATTGCATTTTTATAAATCAGAAAATTAAAAAAAAAATAAAAAAAAGAAAAGAGAAGAAAATAACAAAAATGATCCCTTTTTGCATTTTTAGTCTAAACTTGTCTTAGTTTTGGTTTCGGGGAAAGTAGGAAATAGAATTTTACTATAAATTTGGTTTGAATTTTAATTTAGTATTTAATAAAATCAAAAAGGAAAATAATATAAAAAATATATATGAAATGAAAATCAGAAATTGAATAAAAGAAATAAAAAAAGGAGGAGACAAATCAAAGAAAAGGAAAAGGCTGCCCAACGAAGTGGGCTATTCTGTTGGCCCAAATGGAATCCCCATACATGTTCCAAACTCGTCCAGCCCAATTGAATACCTCACCTGGTCCATTTCAGTGCCCCAAAACGACCCCGTTTAATGCACGATAGATCCTGGCCGTCGAGGTTATCAGATCTAACGGCCTGGAACTCATCCCTCTTTAATATATGACTGTCCGAAAAGGCCTAACCCCCCTTTCCCCCATCGTCTACACCAAATAGCCTATCTCTAAGAACCCTAATTACGCCGCCATGAAATCCCTAAACCTCCGGTGGCGGCGCCGGTCACTAAGATCCACCAAAATAACATCCCGTAATCTCCCTTCCTCCCTTGTCACGAATATGGCCCTATTTTCTTTCGAATCACACTCCACCATCTAGAATATTTGTTTAAAGTTCAGACACAAATCGTTACTTTGTCCAAATCGATCCAAATTTATACTACACAATCCCCTGACCATCCTCACCCCTAACCCCTGACCAAAATCTCTCAAAACCGGTTTAAAATGGTCGAATTTCAGATCTAGGGTTCAAGGCTCAACTTGTTTTGGAAAGCTTCGAATAGTCGAGTGATTTTTAGTTAATGATATATGTCTATTTCTGACGAAATAGACAAATAACATTAATTGAAAATCAAGCTCGAAAGTCAGTCATGTGGAGTCCATAATCAGTAAGTGTTCTTTCTATTTTTGGCTATGTTTTCTTTCTTTCTATGGTTTGATAGTTCTGTGATTTTGTTTAGTTAGTTTTGTGTCATTTTTCTGTTAGTTAATCTAAAGTTTGGCTTTTGTTCCCTAAAATTCATTTGTTAACTAATAATGTTTAATTAGATTCGAGCTGTCGATTCATCCTTTCAGTGTTTCTCAGAACTTCGTTTAATTCATATTTTGTGTGTTTAATTTTTAATACATGATCACTTGGGTTTTGGTCAGTGGCACGAATTTTTTTTAAAAATTTTTTTCAATCTGGTTTCATATTAGTTTTGGTTATCGTTAATTGATTAGTTTATTCGTTGTTAGCTAATAGATGTGAATCTAAAAATTAGTAGTTACTTGAATTTAGGATGTGTAAATATGCTTAGCTGGTTAATTGACCATGGCTGTTTGATTAGTTAACAGGGTTGGGGACAGGATAATAATTTCAGGGTTAATACAGGGGCAATAAGGGTAGTTACTTAGGGAATCTGATAGCAACTGAATTTAGAAGTCACTAGAAGTCTCTAGAATAAGGCTCAAATTGCAATTTCAGGAAATATAGTAGGATAACTTGAGAAACAAGTCAGTTAAAACTTTAAATAAAAGAGGAGGAAAAGTGTGAAAGGGTCTAGAAGCTTCCTCCCTAATTTTGCCTATAAAAAGGGCATTAACTTGCCTTGTAAAAGTGGAGAAGCCCTAATATTCCTCCCAAAAATCCTCTCAATCCCTGCAGATCTGAAATTTAAAATTCAGATCAAAATTCCTTAAATTTTAGCTTGATTCATATAGAAAAACCAAAAACAATATAAATCCAATAGAAAAATCCAAAAGAAAACATTGTTTCATTGAAAAGCTTTTGAAATCAAGCTCAAACTTCATCTGTTAAATCTTAATTTCTGCTGAAATCCAAAGCAAATGCAAGCATCCAGTAAAACATTCAACAACAGTATTGTTTCATCGCTTGTTTGAATTTAATTTTTGTTCCAGTCCAATTTGGAGTGAATTTGAGGTTGAACGAGTGAAATTTGTGCTGCTTTTGTTGCTGTTATTTTTCTGCGATTCTCCTGGGTGCTAAAACATCAATTTGGTCATAAAATTGCTCTCATTTTGCTGCTGTATCCTGTTGCTGCCAAACTGACTTCAACTTCTTTTCAATCTGCTCATTTTCAGGTACACTATTGGCTCTAATGATGAAGAGCTTCATTCAATGTAAATGAATAATTTGCAAGTTAAATGATGAAGCAATGCACTTGAGTCTGCCTATATTTTCATTGTTATATAATTGTAGTTTAGTTTAAAAATATATGTGCTTGTGGTAAATAGGAATACATGCAATAATTGGGACTATTGAATTTGTAATTGAATTGGAAAACCTTTGGACTGTTGCTCACAGGATTAACAACCTGTGTGATACTGTAGATTTAAACTATACAAAATTACTCCAGTTTAGTTTTTTTATATTAATGCAAATCAATAATAAATAGGATATGCTATTTTTGGAACGCTTAACTATAGCTTTAATGATGCTCCTTTTACTGTTCAGTAATTTGGATGTAAATACACAACAAACATAACTGCGTTTCTCGTCAATTGTTAAATAATCAGCTCAAGTAACACAATATAATGGGATCAAGTTTAAATAAATATAGCTTAGAATCTCTCCTGTTTTCTCTTCCTAGATAATTCAGCCTATTTACCTGTTAGTTTGTTATCAAACGTGAAATTCAGATTTAAAAACTAGTGGTAAAATTGAAATACTTGATAGTTTGTTCTAATTCAATGTATGAGTCAATTTGGACAATCAAATGATCGATGTAGTATAGTTATTGTATGTGTTAGTGTATTAAAGCTGAGTTGTGTTACTAACAGGCCCGATCAAATACAAATTCCTCTTATTGTTTGGATCACCTGCAAAGAGCCTAGACTTGTGGTTATTTGTTAATGCTAATCTTACCAAACAGAAAATTGATTTAGTAATAAATTCGGGTTTCGAGTTAGGTAGCGGATTCAAATTAAAAGGTTATCCCTTTTGTTTGAACCCGGACTTGAACTTAAGATCCGGATTTTAATGTGAATTAATTGAGATACTTTTTAGAGACAAAACAAAAAATACAAAATATAGTTGCTCTAGGATTGTCCTTTTAATAATAAAATGAGACGAACCTCGCCGAATTAAATACATAATTGCGGGGTCCTTATTAATTACTTAATTCAAAAATACTTAGTATTCGGGACGGGCCGTTTAGCGAATTTCACGGCCTTCCCAAAAGATAACAACACGTAGTCGCTTTAGGCACGTTTTAATTAATATTACCTTCCTAATACGGGTGTGCATTTCATGCAAACAAATCCAAATCCGAAAATGTTGAATAAGATTGTGT
>MU783655.1:263035-281670 GCA_026770625.1 Nicotiana glauca
GAGCGGACAACTCGAGTCGAGGAGGGGGCTACGTATCGGGAACCAAAAGGCCATCCGGCTTAGTAACTTGTCCGGCCTCTTTCTTATTTAAAGGTATTGAGACTAACAGAATAGGGAGTCTCAACCAGTAAGCACATCCTCGGAGGTGAGAAGAGAAGGGTTTTTGGCACAATTTATAAACAGTTAAAATAATATCAAAGCGGTAAATATTTAGCACATTAATCATGGACATATAGGGAAATCAGATATAAACAAATACAACAATTATTCCGAGCTCAAATTCTTAAACCCTGAATCGAAGTTCTGGGTTTGTATCCCCAGCAGAGATGCCGGAGCTGTCACACCTCCTTTTTATGTTTAATACACCCCGTGAAGGGCATAATAAAGGAGTTTTTCCAATTAAAGGACAGTCGGAACGGGATTTACTATTATTTATTCAGAGTCGCCACTTGGGAGATTAATGGTGTCCCAAGTCACCGTTTGAATCCCGAACCGAGGAAATATGACTCTGTTAACAGTCCGCGAACCAGAAATCCGGATAAGGATTCTATTAACCCAGGAGAAGGTGTTAGGAACTCCCGAATTCCGTGGTTCTTGCACTATCGCTCAACTGTTGTATTTGATTTTATCTGATTTCAATATATGTTCTATTTTTTATGTGCCTTTTATTAATAACCCGCTTTTATTGTTGAATTTTTTTTACAAGAATTGCAACGTCGTGAAAATGTATTTCGGACCACACCGTACCAGTACGCCTGTGGTCTTTAACACATTTCGACTTCGTTGAGATTTGGATTTGGGTCACATAAATGTGCACCCGTATTTAAGAAAGTAATATTGTTATAAATCACGCCTAAAGCATCTATGTGTTAATTAACTTTGGGAAAGACTGTGAAATTCGCTAAACAATCCTTCCAATTCTAATATTCTTTGTAAACAATTATTGAGGGCCCCGCAATTGTGTGTTTTTATTTGGCGAGGCTCTTCTCATCATTTATTAAAAGGCCAACTTAAGGATGACTACAATTCTTCTATTCTTATTTTTTTTGTCTCTAATAATCAAAAGAAAAATAATCCTAATTATTTAATGTTGATAAAGGCCGAACCCTATAATTTGCTTTCAAAGTAATTCAATCTAATTACTTACGAAGTGAAGAATGAAGCATGCCTATTAATTTGTTTAAAACATAGAGGATTGGACTGCTTGGTCCTATTGCTATAGAAACCAGGCCCAAGAGGCATTGTTCACGTCAATTGTACAGTTGGACAAAGCTGTCTGGGCCTTGAAATGGGCCATCCGTATGTCTTAGCCCAAACTTAAACGCATACAGTTAATAAACAGGACCCGGCTACTCGTTTATCAATCTAGATATTATACCTCTTAAGGAAAAGAGATGGTTAAGCCCACGTGATTAAGCCAAATTGAGCAAATGACCAATTAACAATTGTTCTAATGCATTGTTCATATGTTGACCAGATTAGCACCTCAATAGCTAAGTGAAACTTATCAATGTTTAATGGACAAATCTAATAGACATGTACCTTCTGATGTTTACTAACATTCTTGTACTAACTTAAAAATATTACTTCAAACTAATATCATTGATGCTTAAGGTAATTAACCATATGAGGTTACAATTAACTAAGTGGCTGATTGATATAACTACTACAAACTTTAGCTTAGGGTGAGGATGCATCAACTTATATTCATATTAACAAAACCTATAACAAAATGATTCACTCAGTTAATGCAGCCCGTGTACAACTACTTTAACTACATAAATCCATATTTCAGTCCACAAAAATGTAATTAACATCTATTACACAATAAACGAATCACAGAATAACTTTCAAACTATTAGAACTACTGAACATGCGAATCCTCAGTTAATGAGGAACACAAGTTTCACGTTACCTATCAGTCTATACCAAACTATAACTAGCACAGTCCAATTTCAGTTCAAATTTATATAGTTCAATTACATATCATACTAAATCCTAATGAATACAAGTATTTCTATATAGATCAGATCAAATATAAAGTAAAAAGCAATCTGCAATGGTAAATAAACATTTTTATTTCCTCTTCGTCGATTTGAATTACATCAGCAGGTAATAGAGGTGTACCTGAAAATAGAAGGAGATCAATGAGATTCTATGTCAATTTTGAACAAAACAGGGATCAGCAACAGCAATAACAACAGGAGCAAATCAACAGATACAGCTTCAGCACACCAGATTTAAACCAACCAAATCGTAATCAAATGAATACACAGACTCAAACAACACTCTCGCAACAATTTAACCTCCAGAATCACAACAGAATTAATCCACAGTCTTCAATTTAAACTAATGAAACAGTGCAATTTTTGATTTTATACTGTTTTTTGGTATTTTTGAATTTTGGAAATGAAGAATTTCTAAAGGGAAGACTTAGAATTGGAGAAATGTTTTCAAGAGGATTTCAGATTGCCCAAACTTATTGAAAGAAGCCAATGGAGGCCTATTTATAGAGTTTGAAGGGAGGGAAATTCAAAACTTCAAAAATTATCCAATAGTCCCCCTTTTATTTCAATTTTATCCCTATTTTTTATTAATTAATCGATTATTACCCCTTATTTATGCAGAATTACCCCTATTCCCCTATCTAGAACATTCTATTCTACTGTATTTCCCCTTCTGCCCCCACATCTATTCAGTATTCACTGAACTGCCCTTTTATTATGCCCATAATACCCCTAACTCCTAAGACTTATTACATTTAAACCCTTTGTTATACCCCAAATTGCCCCTGAATCCAAGTCGTATTTACCAATTTCCCTACTACCTATTACCCTTTTACCCCTGACCTATTAGCTAATTTCAGGATCAAAATTAATCAGATACTAACAGCTATAACCAATCGAATCAAATTAAACTAACAATTCAATTCTAATAACAAACTAATAACAAAATTATCAACTGTCAGAATCAAATTTAAGAACTAATGATAATCAAAATCGAAAAATTCTAAAAAAAAAACCAATCAAAAATCTAATCATTAGTTCTATTAAACCCTAATTTCTAATCATATTACTTATTAAAAATCCTATTTTAATATCAAATCTAACAGTATCAAAACATTATCAGTTTTTATTTCAACGAACAAAGATCAGAATACTATATCATCAAGTATCAGAAACAAAAGAAAACAAACACATGCAAATAGTGTATAAACTAAGAACAGAGAAACAAGAAGAAAAGGAAAAAAAAAGAGAAGAAATTTAAACTTAGCTTTTTCGGACTTTTATACTTTTCTTTCCTTCTTTCTTTTCTTTGTTTCTTCTTTTTTTAGTTGAAAAGAGTTTTTCCAGAACTTCAGGGGCTTGAATATCGTCTTCTTGGATTTTTGGGTCGATGATTTTTGAGTTTTGGTTTGAACCCTTTTTAGTGATTTTTATGGTTTGAAAGTTTCAGAATGGGGCTAAGGACATAAAGAGGAAGCTATGGTAAGATTTTGGCATGACTTATGTGAGGTAGTGTTTGCCGGAACTAGTGTTCCGGCGACACTAAATTAGATATTCGAAGAAATCGGGACTTATTTAAGGGAAGCTGACTAGAAGGGTGGGATGAGTAGGCTGAGGTGGTTCTAGTGTGTTAATGGCGGGGTGATTGGCATAAGTGGTGTCTCCCGCCGGTAGAGTTCCGGCGGGGACTAGAAAGAAAGTAAGGGCGGCTAGGGTTTGGACGGGGAGGAAGAAAAGGTGAAATGAATATAGGGGTGTATATTATTGATATATTAAAAGGTCACTTATGATCCGTGGCCGTTGGATTAGAAGAATCAACGGTTCAGATCCCTTGGGACTCAAAACGACATCGTTTGATTAAATGAAAGGTCAGCCTTGTCCATTGGATTGACTAAATGAACGGCCCAGATTATTGTTACAATACGTCGTCGTTTTATTTATTAATGGTCTGTTATATATGACTGTTAGATCAAATATTTCAACGGTCCAGATCTCATTGCATTTAAACGGTGTCGTTTTGGATTCCCTGGGCAGACAGGGCAATGCTTTGGGCCTGGGCGGGTATTTATCTGTTTGGGCTACTAATTAGTCCAATTAGCCCAATTTTGTATTATATTTTATTATTTTTGTATTTTCTTTCTTTTGTGTTTTGTATTTCTTTCCCCCTTTTTTATTTTTATTTTTTGTATTTATTTTTCTAATTTTATTTCTTGTATTTATTTTCTGATTTTGTTAAACTAATTAATTTCTAAAATTTATTTAATATCTATTTTATAGTAACACTTAAAAAATGCTTATTTTTATTTTCTTTTAATTTGTTTTAAAAAATAAATTAATACTAAAAATTGTAATATCTAAAACCCTGATGCATATGCATATATTTGTATTTTTAATGTGAATTATTATGCAACTAATTAACGCAAAAATGCCACAAATATCAACAAAAATTAAAATCATTTTGTTTGGATTTTTAAGGAATAATTTGCTTAGGGCAAAAATCACGTGCTCACAAGCACAGAAATGGTTCAGGATGCATTAGAGAAGTTTAAGATTATTCAGGATAGACATCATACGACCCAATCCAGACAGAAGAGCTACGCATACAAGAAGGTCCGTGATGTTTCATTTGTGGTTGGTGAGCGGGTTCTGCTTCGGGTTTCGCCTATGAAAGGCGTCATGAGGTTTGGGAAGAAAGGAAAGCCGAGTCCGAGGTTTATTGGCCCTTTTGAGATCTTGAGACGAGTTGGGGAGGTTGCTTATGAGCTTGCCTTACCTCTCAGTCTAGCCGGAGTTCATCCGGTATTTCATGTTTCGATGCTCTGGAGGTATCACGGTGATCCTTCGCACATGTTGGATTTCAGTTCAGTCTAGTTGGACAAGGATCTATCTTATGTTGAGGAACCAGTGGCTATATTGGACATGCATGTCAGAAAGTTGAGGTCAAAGAACATCGCTTCAGTAAAGGTTCAGTGGCGGGGTCAGCCGACCGAGGAGGCGACTAGGGAGACTGAGCAGGATATGCGCAGCCAGTACCCTCATCTTTTCACTACTTCTGGTATATTCTCTATGCTCGTTCGAGGATGAACGAATGTTTAAGTGTAGGAGGATGTAATGATCTGGCCGGTTGTTTTTGGAATTTACGTCCCGATCCCCCATAAACTGCTTCCCCTATGTTCATTTCTGCTATTTTTGTTTGCCGAGACGTTTGGTGTTAGGATCCGGAGTGTTTTGGGATATTTAGTCCCTAAATGAGAGCTTAAGTGTTGGAAAGTGGTCCGTAATTGGAACAGTGTGAAGACGGCCTCGAAATGGAAATCTGATGATTCCATTAGCTCTGTAAGGTGATTTTGGGGTTGGGAGCGTATTCGGATTGTATTTTGGAGGTCCGTAGCTCATTTAGGCTAGAAATGCCGAAGTTTGAATTTTTTAAGTTTCCGGTCCGAAAGTGAGTTTTTGATCCGAGGGTAGGATTGGAATTCTAGAAGTTGCAGTAGCTCTGTCATGTCATTTGGGATGTGAGTGCAAAATTTCAGGTCATTCAAACGTGTTTTGAATAGGTTTTTGATCGAAAACGTATTTGGATAAAAATTGAAGTTCTTAGGCTCAAAACCTTGTTTAATTCCAGTTTTAGGCGTTGTTTTAGGTGGTTTAAGGATTGGTACAAGTTTGAAATAGGTATTAAGGGTTATTGGTACTTTTGGTTGAGGTCCTGGGGGCCTCGGGATGATTTCGGGTGGTGAACGGTAGAATTTTCGTACTGTTGCAACATGTGATCTTTCTCTCTTCTGGTATTTTTGCTTCAGCGGCTTGGGAACCGCAGAAGCGGAGCTGCAGAAGAGTTATTGGCTTCGCAGAAGAGACATTTGACCATCCTCCAGGAACCCGCAGAAGCAGTGGAAATACCGCAGAAGCGGAAGCTGAGATTTTAAAGGAACCCGCAGAAGCGGCTAGAACTCCGCAGAAGCGGCTAATGGTCCGCGGAAGCGGACATTGACTCTTTAGTGAAAGTTGTAGATGCGACTCATTTTTCTGCATAGGCGGGACCGCAGAAGCGGTCCCTTGTCCGCATAAGCGGAAATTCCTGTACTGATATAGAAAAATTTGAGGGTTTGATTTCATAAGTTAGAAAAATCGAATTTAGCTCGGGGAAGGGCGATTTTTAGAGGGTTTTGAAGAGAAGACCATTGGGTATTGTTTCCTTGATCCCTCCTAGCTATATTTCACCATTTAGTAGTTAAATCCATCATTAAATTTCGAATTTCGGATCAAAATTTGGAAGAAATTGGGTAAAACTTCTTAGAACAAACTATTGGGTTTTGAGTGAGCATTTGACCTCCGATTTGGGAGATTTTTATATGGTTAGACTCGTGAGAGTACGAGGGTTCTGGAAATGTGAAAATTATTCAATTTCGAGACATTGTCTTAAGGGGTATTTTGGTCATTTTACCTATTTGCATGCCCTAGCTTTAAATTTAATAGTGGAATCAGTTGTTTGCAATATTACTTACGACTTGTAATTGAATTGAATGAATTTGGGCCATTTGGAGTCGGATACTCGTGGCAAAGGCGTGGTTCCTAGTTGATTATTGAGCCGGTTCGAGGTTAGTAGCTTGTCTAACCTTGTATGGGGGACCTTTCCCCTTAGGATTATTACTTGATATTTGAGTGCCTTGTACGTAAGGTGATGAGCGCGTACTTGAGTCGATTGATGAAATTATTACTTGATATTTGAGTTCCTTTCCCCTTAAGTTTTCTTGACTGCACTACGTGAAGCATGCTAGGCTAGTTCTATCTGTTGTTTGTTTTTTGTACTTCATTCCCTAGTTTGTTTCTAGCTGTGGTTGCGTATTTACATTGGGACTATGGATGTGGGATTCCGGTAGCTCCCCCCCTTGTCTGTTTACTTCGGTACTACGTGTTCGATTCCCGATAGATCCCCCTGCACTTTTACTTTGGGACTGCGTGTTAGATTCTCGATAGATCCCCCTGCACATTGATGGTTGGACTACGGGACGATACCCCGGGAGATCCACTAGACAGTTGAGAAAAGTGCTACAGGACGGTATCCTGGGAGACCCTCATTGTTATAATTGATATTGAGTTGTATTTACTCGGTGGTTACTCTGTTCCTTGTAGTTGTTATTGCCTCATTGACCTGCCTTATCTCACTGCTATACTCATTATTTCTGTCAGATTTGATACTGTTAATTATTATTATTATATTTTGTGTTAGTAGGGCCTTGACCTTCCTCGTCACTACTCGACCGAGGTTAGGCTTGGCACTTACTGAGTACCGCTGTGGTGTACCCATGCCCCTTCTGCGTATGTTTTTCTTGTGCAGATCCAGGTTCCTCCACCCAGGCGTATTATCATCGAGGCGGAGAGATCTAGCGGAGACTTCGAGGTATATCTGCTGCGTCCGCAGACCAGGAGTCTCTACTCTATTCCAGCTTTAGTATTTAGCTTATCTTTTCTTTAAGTTGTTTAGATATTCTGGAGTTAGAGCAGTGTTTTACATTTCTACTAGCTTGTGTTTCCCGTGAGTTTCCGGGTTTTGGGATTGAGTTTCAGACTTCCGCATTCCTTTTGAGTTGTATAGGCCGAGCGGCCTCGTATGCAGCTAGTATTTTACATATGTTCTGTTTTAATAAATTATTTCCGTGAATTATATTGAATTTACGCATTTTTAGGCTTACCTAGTTGTAGGAACTAGTTGCCATCACGACATGTTCATGGAGGATGAACTGGGATTATGACATTATCGTAGAACCAGATGAGTTCGGACCTAGAGAGACTTCTGGGGTGATGAAAATTCTCGAAGCACTAATAAAACGGGGGGAGTCTAGAAAAAAGAAGATATAGGAAAATGACAAGAAGGTGGAAACTTACAATTCAAGGCTTGATCAAATCCCGAGAGCGCCCCCAATACTAAAAGAACCAGATTCTCAAAAGTTCATTCAGAAACCTTTTCCCTCGAGCGCGGCACCAAAATTCCGAAGAGGTTCCAAATGCCCGATATTCCCAAATATAATGGGACCACAATCCAAACGAGCATGTAACCTCCTACTCGTACAGAATAAAAGGCAATGACCTATTTGACGAGGAGATAGAGTCGATGTTGTTGAAGAAATCTGGGGAAACCTTATCTAAAGGGGCAATAGTATGGTACCATAACTTACCTTCAAATTCTATTTATTCATTTGCTATGCTTGAAGATGCCTTCATTAAAGACCATGCTGGCGCTATCAAGGTCGAGACGAGGAAATTGGACCTTTTCAAAGTCAAGCAAAGGGACAACGAGATACTTAGGTAGTTGTTTTTGAGGTTCCGGATGGAACAGATAGACTTGCCTCCGGTTGTATATGATTGGACGGTTCAAGCGTTTACTTAAGGGCTCAACCCCCGAAGTCTTGTTGCTTCTCAATAATTAATGCAAAACATAGTAGAGTAACGACGGTTACGTTGGCCGATGCTCATAACATGTACCTGTCCAATATCAGGGTTGAGGACAACCAGATAGGGGACCCCTCAAGGTCATTTACCCTAATGGAGTGAACGACAGGTCTAAAAGAATTATGGACCAAAATCCAAGGCCGACTAGAGATCAGTATCACCCATACATCTCATATATAGAAGGGGGAACTAAACCGAGCGCCATCTAATCAGGAACGACTGGAGAAGAGACCTAGGTCCTAGAAACCGATGTTTGATGTGTAAAAACGACTCTCACAGAACACTTGGAGGCAGAGAAGCCCCGAGACCATAGGAATATAAATTCAACATGGATGTAGTGAGTATAGTGACGGTCATTGGCCACAATAATCTCGGTCAAAGTACTGAAGACTGTCGACAACTAAGGGAAGAAGTAGCTCGTCTATTCAACAATGGGCATCTTGAGGAATTCCTAAGTGAGCGATCAAAAAATCATTTCAAAAACAGGGACGCCAACAAACAAATTAAGTAGGAGGAGCTTCAACACGTGATCAACATGATAATTGGGCGAGTAGATGTCGCAAAAGGCCAACAAAGTTTATATCAGAAGGGAAAAATGCACTCGGGACTATGTTCTGGAGGGGGTCCATCTCGTTCAGAGACGAGGACACAGAGGTGATCATTCAACCTCACAATAATACATTGGTAATATCTGCACTTACTAATAAATCTAGAGTTAAGCATGTGTTAATTGATCCAGGTAGCTCGGCTAACAACATTTGATGTAGAGTCATACAACAACTAGGATTATTGGACCAAATCATACCGGCAGTACAAGTATTGAACGGGTTCAACATGGTATGGGAGACAATGAAGGGTGAAATAACCCTACTGGTAAACACTGCACGGACCACCCTGGAAACAAAATTTTATGTAATTAAGGGGGACATGAGATACAATTCCTTGTTCGGGAGGCCATGGGTCCACAGCATGAGAGCGGTGCTTTTGACCTTACATCAGGTGTTGAAGTTTCCCACCCCAGGCAGAATCAAAATGGTCTACGGGGAACAACCTGCTACAAAGGAGATGTTTGTTGTCGAGGAGATAATCCCTGTGCGCGCTATAACAAAGGGTGAGGGACTGTTCGTAAAGGAAGTCACCGAATAGCAATCACTGGTCCCAACCCTGATTGGGCCGGGTAAATAGGAGGAACGCTCAATGAATGAGGAAGATGATTTTGGGTCTTGAGATCCTTTATAGCACCCGATGATAACGATTCCACCAAATCGAC
This sequence comes from Nicotiana glauca, assembly GCA_026770625.1. Lineage (NCBI taxonomy): Eukaryota > Viridiplantae > Streptophyta > Magnoliopsida > Solanales > Solanaceae > Nicotiana > Nicotiana glauca. The sequence continues at coordinate 272,765 of MU783655.1, forward strand.
CATCGAGGACTTGGAACAGGTCATACTAATTGAGTATTTGCCGGACAGAAAGGTATATTTGGGCACGGGGTTAACCTTCGACCTCAGGAAAAAGCTTATTGATTTCCTTAATGCTAATGACGATTGTTCTGCCTAATCCACTTAGATATGAAATGGATCCCACTAGAGGTGACAACTTACAAATTAAGCTTGGAAAAGAAATTCCACCCGGGCAAACAAAAGAGGAGGTTGCAGTCCAAAATCAAACATGCATTCATCAAAGACGAGGTATCTTAAGGAAACAAAATTAGAATGTGTAAAGATTATAAGGATATGAACAAGGAATGGCCCAAGGATTAATTTCATTTGCTTAACATCGACTAAATGATTGATGCAACGGCCAGGCACGAGACACTGAGTTTTCTCGATACCTATTCCGGGTACAACCAATTACGGATGGACACGGGTGGCTAGGAGAAGACTTCTTTTATAACTAAATTTGTCACCTATTGTTATAATAATGCCATTTTGATTAAAAAATGAAGTGCCACGTATCAACACCTAGTTAACCAAATGTTTAAGGAGTAAATAGGAAAATCAATGGAGGTTTATATTGATGATATGTTTGTTAAGTACTTGTGATCAGAGGACCATTTTAATAATTTTCAAGAAACCTTTGACATTCTGAGGGAATACAACATGAAGCTGAATCCGGATAAGTTTGACTTCAGTGTTGGCTCGGGCAAGTTCCTCGGTGTCATGATATGTAACTAGGGAATAGGGATTAACTCGGACAAGATAAAAGCCATAGAAGACATCACCATAGTTGAAAACTCCAAGGCGATACAAATATAGAGACCGGCTACGTGATAAGGGAAGTACATGAGGGTATCTGTGGAAACCATTTGAGAGAAGAATCCTTGGTTCGAATGTTGATCAGAGTCGGTTGTTACTAGAACGAGAAGGAAAAGGATGCGAGAGTCTTTGTTCAAAAATGTAATGAATGTTAGAGGTACGCCCCGATGATCTACCAAATGTGGGAGATGCTCCACCCAACTAATGAAATAGGGAATGAGCATCGTCGGTCCTTTGTTATGGGCATCCTACAAAGCCTTGTACATCTAACTTATAACCGATTACTTCTCCAAGTAGGTCGAAGTACGGGCGTCCGAGAATGTTAAGTAAAAGGAGGCCATCTTTTCATATGGGATCATATTATATGCCGGCTCGGGGTACCGGCCGTGATCACGTGTGATAACGGGAGATAGTTCATCGGCAATAGGATTAATAAGTTTTTTGATGATCACAAAATCAAAATGATTTTATCAAAACCCTACCACCCAAGTGGCAACGGTAAAGCGGAGTCAAAAAACAAAACTATACCGACTCAAAAAGAAAATGGAAAGAAATTTTGCCCGAACCCAAATGAGGTGAAATTAGGCCTGAACTGGGAAGGACCATACATAATCACCGGTATAACCGGGAAAGGCTCATACCAACTCGAGTCTGGAAATGGTATGTGACTACCAACAATTAGAATGTGGCACACTTAATATAGTGTTAGTGCTAAGGTATGAACACAATCTTCTTTGTGGTTTATTACACTTTGAACTAAACCGTCTAGGTACTCTTTTAGGTCAGAAAGTACGTGTTGCACTCTTTTACATTAGACCATTTTTTCCTGAAGTAGGTTTTACGACAAGGTTTATATTGAGGCAACACTAAGCGTGCTACCCTAGTTTTGAAGACGGATCTAAGACCGGGGACTACAGATCATCCATATCAAATTGATAGTATTCGAGCCCTAAAAATTATATCACCCAAAGTCAAGAGCCGAAGTCCTAAGTTCGAAAATTTAGAAGGAATGCTTATTCGATATTGAAAGCCAAGACTTGAATATTAGGATCAGTTTTAAGGGTCAAACGGTCAGACGAATAGTGCACATAACTCATTCTCATCACGGCAGATAACTTTTGTACCATTTTATCATTTGCATTATGAGCACGTGATTTTTGCCCTATATGAATTACTCCCATAATTTCAAAACAAAATAATTTCTTTTCATCATTTGCAATTTTGTGGATTTTTGTGGCATTTTTTGTTGGTTGTTTGCATTGGTTTGTGCATTTTTATTTTTGTTTAAGTAATGAAAAATACAAAAAATGTGTTGGATGTGCATTTAGGATGTAAATTTGCATTTTAAGAATTAATTAGCAATTGAGTTGTTTTTATAAAATGGAGAATCACAAAAATAGTTTAATTTGCACCTTTTAATTTTTAACTTTGATTCTGAGTAGTTTTTCTTTTAATTTGTTGTGCTCATTATTATTTAGGTTTAATTAGTATTTTTTTTGTCAAGGTAATTTGGTTTTATATTAGGCTTTTAGGTTCAATTTTGGACCAGTCTTACACAAGTCATCCAGACCCAGTTTTAAATTCATCAAAAATCCACCCCAAATTAATCCCAAACCCAGACCAACTCCCCAACCCATCTCCCGTTGAGACCAAACGACCTCGTTCCGTGCTTAATCGATCTCAGCCGTCGAGGATCATTGATCCAACGGCTCTGAGGTTAGGATCACTAAATATATAACTATCTAAACGCCCTTACCCCCTCTCTCTGAACCCTCCCATCACAATCTCTCATAACCCCACCCTAAACCACCGCCTGCCGCCCGTCGAAAATTGCCTACGGCGGCGGCCGGCGTCCAATCACCATAAAATTTACACCAGATCACCGCCTTACCCTCCTCTTTCCAAACCGCCCCTCCTTTAACCTCAAATCTGGATAGAACCCTTCAAATCTCATATCAGAAGCACCAAAACCTAGCGTGCCACCCTCAAATCCTCCACCACCAGCCGGCGGTGCCACCTCTTTTCACTACCAAATGAACACCAAAGGACCCCCTCACCTCTTTCTTTCCAAATCCATAGTCTGTTTCTTTCGAATGGCCCTAGAACCTATCGAATTTCATTTTTAAGTCAAGGTTGTTGAGTGTCAAGGTCAGAGTTTGGGTGGATTAGGACCAAAACGAGCCTTGGTCATGTGTTTTCATTTGAGAATGCATGATCGAGGTCCCTTTTGGTCAAAATCAAGATTTTAAGGGTAATTTCAAAGTCAGCTTTCATTTTAGGTATTTCTGTTTATTTTCTTTCTGGTTTTGCGTGATTCTTTTTATCGTTGTGATTGTTTTTCTTTATTTATTGTTATTTCTTTGATATGCGTGTTAATCGTCTCTGCATCTATTTCATTAGAATTGCATCTGCATGATTTCATTTCACATGAACTTGTCTTCACTCTGGTTGTGTTTTAGTTTGCTAGTTTTTCTTTTAATTCTTGTCTAAACGGGGGCTATTCAATTAAGGGGTTTTCTTTGATTTCAAAATGTTTTGGTCACTTTTTTAAGATTTTGTCATGTGTTTGGTTTCGAATTTTGAAATCCAGGTTTGTCTTGAAAGCCCAAAGGAAGGGGTTAAAGGCCCAGGTTTGATTTGCCTTGGATCAATTTAACCCAGGTTGGTCCGGCAGGTTAATTTTCAGGGATATGGGGGTAATTTGGGTAGATCACTTAGGGAATATTACAATAACTGCGTGAAGAAGCATCTTAGAAGTTAAAAAATAGACTTGCTTGGCAAGCAAGTCAGTAATTCAAGGACTAATTAATAAAAATGATAATTCACAATGGGCACAAGGACAAAACCTAGCCTATATCTGCTACCCCAGTAACTTGCCTATAAAGGCATTGTTACTTGAAGCTCAATGGAGATTTTGAAGAGCTAAAAAAACACAAAAATCAGGGCGGCTGGAGATTGATAAGAGAAATCCAAAAAGAAAAATACAAAAAATTGCAAAATTTTACTGTTTCATTAAGTTTTGTGGCTTCTTATATTCCTAGAATGATTGTTGATTGCTATGAGGGTTGAAATGGTCTGATTTTGAGCTTGGTCATCAAAAGTTTGGTTTAAAATTTTGCTAAGTATTCAGTGATATTTCTATTGATTTAAAATTGGATTCAAAGCTGTTGTCCTTGTTCATTTCTGGGTTGATTCTACTGCTGCTATTATTTCTATTGCTGACCTTCACTTGCTATTTCATTTTCATTTCTAGGTATTTATCAACTACGTGGAGATCACCTGAATGTATGTTTGAAGTTTGAATCTAAAATATGATCAAAGTCGATGACTGTTGTTGTTGAAGTTTTACTTCCTTCTCTTTCAATCTCATGCGCAATCTATGTTACTTAGCTTATGAAGATTTTGATTGAGTATATTTATTATTGAACAAGATAGAATTAAATTTGTAATCAGCTAATTCTTGTTGGACATGTCTTGTAAGTTCTTTATTTTAATTTAGAATAGATTTGAAGTATGGAACAAATTATGGTTTGGCATTTTGAATTTTATGAGTTGAAGTTTATTGTTATGCATAAGAAGGACTTGTAAAGATATTTGCAAAGGATATTCGCCTGCAAAATTCCAGTTGTGTGATAGCTTAGTTGAAATCAGTGTTTTATTTCGAGTATCTTTTTGATCTTAGGTCATGGTATACAACTGTTCTATGGAGTCTAAGTTATTGAATGTTATGCTATTTCATTGAGATTATGGAATGCTGTTAGCTAGAGATGTTATGGTATTAGATGATAAATAGCAAAGGGTGAACTAATGTTTGGATTGTAACTCATGCATCAAAGTGACAGTAGGTATACTTCAATTAGTAGTTGTTTGATTCTCTTAAAGCCGTATGATTTGCAAATTCAAATGCAAACACTGGATGTCTATGTTATGAGAAGATTCAAACTGGGGTCTCAATGTCTGTAGAAAATGGTCCACTTTTCGATTTGGGCCTCCCCCTTAGGCCCAATGTGGACTGTCAATGTTATTTGGATAATCCTTACATTTTGCAAGCGGTTGGGCCTCACGTTAGGCCCATGTTTCTTCTTTAAATCATCAGCCCCCTTCCCCTTTGTAAAAAGGGCAGTCCTTTTCGTTAGTTTGGACATAGTAGAGTCCCAGCTTCCAATGTTTAGATCGTTGATTTGTCTGTGAGTGATTAAGGTGAGCTACATTAAATAGGATATAATATGACTCTCCAAATTTTGTTTGCATTCCCTTAAAATAAAATTGAGTTTTGCCGCGCCAAATAAAATCTCAAATGCGTGGCCCTCACTTAATTATTTCTTTTAAAATTCTTAGAATTTGAGGCGTTCCATTTAGCAAATTTCCATGGCCCTCGAAATTTAAAAAAGCGTAGATGCTTTAGCCCCTTTTTTTAAATAATATTACCTTCCTAAACTCGGGTGTGCATTTCATATGACCCAAATCCAAATCCTTATAACGTTGAATAAAATGTTTTTTGGATTGCGGTTGCTTTTCATATGACGCGATCCAAAGACATATTTTAGACGACATTAAATCTTCTTTAAAAATGAATAAAGCGGTTTAACAGTTAAAATTCACATAGGATCAAAATGTTTTAAAATCAGATAATTATCTCAATTATAGAAGTTGAGCGAGCGTGCTAGAAACGCGGAACTCGGGAATGCCTAACACCTTCTCTTGGGTTAACAGAATTCCTTACCCGGATTTCTTATTCGCGGACTGTAATACAGAGTCAATCATTTCCTCGATTCAGGATTTCAACCGTTGAATTGGGTCACCATAAATCTCCCAAGTGAAGACCCTGAATCTTTAAATAAATAAATCCCATTTCAATTGTCACTTTAAGTTGGAAAAAACTCCCTTAATGCCCTTCTGGAGGTAGGAAAAAGGAGGTGTGACAGCTCTGGCGACTCTGCTGGGAACTAGAACCCAGAACTTCTGGTTCAGGGTTCAGATTCGAGCTTAGATGAATTGTTATAGTTGGCTTTATTTATTATCTGATTTTGTTACATGTTATTTCCATTTTCATAATCTGTGAACTGTATTTAAACTGCTACGAAACCCTTCTCTCTGAGTTTTCTAAATCATGAAGGAGTGTGCACTTCGTGTGACTTCTTTTCTATTAGAGTCATCCCCAAAATTTTAGAACAAGGTTCGGACATGTTGCAAAGTCGGTGAAGCTTCTGTATTCCCGGTACGCTACCCCCCTCTCGGCTCGAGTTGTTCGTTCGAGTAAGCCAAGTCTAGAATAATAAACCCAGGTTTTAAACCTGGAATAACTCAGCCTCATGCCGGAGCCTTAGTAGGAAAGTTTGTTTGCATCATGTGCATTTAACTTAGGGGACTCAACACAGGGGTTGGGTCCATCTAGGACAGGTGTTCCCAGAATCAAAGACCATCCTGATGCACATTTTACGTGTTACTTGTGCATTTATTTGTTTCGGGTTTGCATGTTGACCAGTTTTTGAATGATCGAAGAAAGTTGGAAGAAGAACATAGCAGTGTAAGGATTAAGTGAGTTAATCACCTATTTTGAAATTAAAAAAAAAATAATGTCCAAATGGTACTAAAACTCTGCCGATTTTTTGAGAAAGATGAAAAAAAACAAAGAAGAAAAAGGTTTGGTTTCAAAAAATAGTTTGTTTTGTTTTATTTGCCCGAACTACGCCAGTTTTATTCTCACAGGGTGTGAGATACGTGGGCAACCCCCATCGGGTCCAACTTCCCTTTTTGCAAAAATTGCCCAAAAGAATAATATTTTTTTATGCATAAGTAAGGTGATGAAATTCTTGGCAAGAATTGCCGAATGTCCCTTAAAAGGGTGTCAGAAAGCTGTTTTTGCAAGAACAGCCACCTTTAGTCATTTTTTAAGATTTTGGCTGGTTAGCCGACACAGCCTTAAAATCTTCGTTTTCGAAGTGCTGAAAGGCTGTATTGGCAAAATCGGATATTTTTTGTGGAAATTTTGAAAAAAAATGGTCATTTTTCTTGAGTCAAATGAGTCGTAGTTTTGTTTTAATTAAAATCACCTTAATAAATATGAAGGATGAGCACAAATCAAAATGAACCTTTCTCAGTTCGTGAAGAGATCCCTTTGGAGCTACATATATGGTGGCATGATTTGGGGGACGACAACAGAAAAGTTGTGACAAAAGCGTTGGGTGGTCTTATTGGGATCTTGAAGGTTAAGCCGAGAAATGACATAATTGAGGCCTTGATACTAGTTTGGGACCCAACACATAATGTATTCCACTTTGCGGATTTCGAGATAACTCCTACACTAGAAGAGATAGTAGGATACGTCGGTTTGGAGGTGAATCTCAAAACTCAATACTCGGTGGAACCTAGAATAGCAACCCATCACAAATTTTTGGACTTGTTAAGCATCACTCGGGACGTTAGAGACGAGAATTTGGTCAATGGATTATGTACCTTCTACTTTCTATACCGACGTTATGGGGATCCCCATGGCTTCGATACGCCAAATACTGGTCTTACTCATGCGGGAAACTAAGTCAAGTGGGAGGCTCGGAGAGGATTAGCTTTTATAATGGCGTTCCAGGGGATTTTGATTTGCCCCAGAAAAGGTCGGGAATATAGAGTTGGGACTCGTAGGGATAGCTGACTTTATGATGAAAAAGGCAAATGGGACTATAGTGCCAATGATCTTGGCAGAAATTTATCGAGATATGACCTTTTGTCGAGAAGGAGGAAAGTTCTTTGAAGGGTGCAATATGTTGTTACAACTGTGGATGGAGGAACACCTTTGCCATCGCCCGGGATATCTGAATTGTGGTATGACTGGTCTCAAATGCATTGAAAAACATGGAAAGCGGGTAGAGGGTTATGAGTTATCGGAGGGTACAAAAGCATGGCATGTCCACTTGAGATCCTTGACAGCTAACAAAGTCGAATGGACGTTCGGGTGGCTCTCGGTCGGTGAAGTAATCTATATGTCAGTTGAGGAGTGTTTTCTACTATAGATGTGTCTTTGGAGTATCCAGCCTTATGCTCCGCACAGAGTCCTACGTCAGTTAGGCCGATACCAGACCATCCCACACGATGAAGATTTGAGTCGGCATGTCATTGAGTTATAGCCAAAAGCTGCCTTTCCAGAGGAAAAAGTGCGTCGGATTTGGCATCAATGCAGATTCTTAGAGCCTAGAACTCAAGTACGAGATCTATCTAGAGGTGAGGTGGAGCCTAGATACACTACTTGGTATGGTAAAAGATCCTGAGTTCATGCTGAGCTAGAAAGGCCCGCAAGGAGACTCCATATCCAACAGTTCACCGACGGAGCACATGTGCAATGAGACTGGTTGACCAAAGAAAATGAGTACATGGCTACTGTCACGACCCCAACCCAGTCGTGATGGCACCTAACACAGTGCTAGGCAAGCCCGACCAATTCAACACTCTCAATCCCTCATATAGATTTCATTACCAATTAACAGGGTTTAAATACCAACTTAACATCATTATAATTCTGTAACAGTAGATAAAATGTACAGAAATCAAGAAATATTTCTACAAATTCCACCGGTCTGGTGTCACGAGTCAAGAGCCTCTAATACATGTCTGACGAATAACCTAAATAAAAGATAGTCTAAAATGCTGAAAGTAAAGAGGATAGAGGGAGAAATCGGGTCTGCGGACGCCATGCAGCTACCTCGATGACTCCGGTGAGATATGAACAACAACAATAGCTTAATCTACGCATCCGGAATACCTGTATCTGCACACATGGTGCAGGGAGTAAAGTGAGTACTCCAACTCAGTGATTAATAGCAATAAATAATGACTGACGGAAAGAAATCGCGTAAAGAGCACTAAGCAGTTCTATACCAAAATAGTAAGAACATTTAAACAACAACTAAATGAAGAAGTCAGGTAAGAATCCTTTAAGCCAGCACTCAACTCATTTATTTCTCACAATAACCGAAATCATAATTATACCACTGCGGCGGGCAGCCCGATCCATGTAGCATACTGCTGCGGCGTGCAATCCGATCCATATATATATATATATATATATATATATATATATA
>MU783656.1:0-14741 GCA_026770625.1 Nicotiana glauca
CTGTAGTGACGGTGGCCACACGATTGCCATCTTCTTTCTGTTCTTCCTTGTCTCTATTCTCCTTTTTCAAAATCCAGTAGAACTTCTTTGTGTGCCCTTTCTTCCCGCAATTATAGCACTCAATATCTTTAAGTTTGCTTCTGGATTTGCTTCTATTATGTTCTCTATTTTGGGAACCCTGATTCTTGCTTCTCCCCCTAGAGTCAGTCACCAAGACATCTGATGAGGAGGAACCTTGAGATTTTCTTCTCATCTCTTCATTTAAGAGGCTGCTCTTGGCAAGATCCATAGAGATCACACCATTCGGAGCAGAATTTGATAATGAAGTTCTAAGAATTTCCCAAGAATCTGGTAGGGAACCAAGTAGAAACAAGCCTTGAATTTCTTCATCAAATTTAATGCCTATAGCAGATAACTGGTTCATGATCCCCTGAAAATTATTCAGATGATCTGTCATCGCGGAACCATCATGGTATTTTAAACCCAACATCTGCTTTATCAGAAACATCTTGTTGTTTCCAGTTTTTCGAGCATACAAACTTTCAAGGTGCTCCCATAGGGTCCGAGCATGTGTCTCCCCAGAAATATGGTTCAAAACATTATCGTCAACCCACTGTCTAATAAAGCCGCAAACCTGCCTGTGTAACAAACTCCACTCTTCATATGATTTATTATCAGGCTTTATAGTGGTGAAGACAGGTAGATGAAAATTCTTGACATAGAGTAAATCTTCCATTTTGCCCTTCCAAATGGCATAATTTGTGCCATTCAAAGTAACCATTCTACTAGTGTTGGCTTCCATTATTTATCACAAATCAAATACTATTTATTGTGAGACCAAAGTAATTCTTTTCTGATGTGGAAGTTCAGACTGCGCTGCAACTACAGAGCATACTCAGACAGAACCTTAGCTCTGATACCACTTGTTGGGAATAAACCCCGTAAAAAATAGTATTCACGGTATTAGTGATAAACGTAGAACACTAAGTTATGGTTAAATCAGCAAGAATAGAAATGCAGCAATAATGACACCAAGATTTTACGTGGAAACCCTTCTGAATAAGGGAAAAAACCACGGCCAAGAAGAGCAACTGATATCACTATAGCGAGGAATTTTACACTGTGTAGTAACGAGTAAAAATACTCCTAAGACCACTACACCCTCAAAAGAAGTAAACACTCTTTTGCCTTTTTCACCTCACTACAATATCTCTCACACTCTATTTTTCTTCACAAACTATTTTCTTATAGTTTATGGAATACCTTGCTCTCTCTTTTCTCTCTTTGTTGGTGTGTCAAAATGAGAGTTGAAGCTATCCTTTTATAGCCAAAACCTCACTCTCTAAAGCCTACAATATTTGACAATTTGCACACCCTTTACACAATTTCAACAAGGTTGGCTACCAAACCAAACCAAGTCAATAAAATTAGCTACCAATATTTGTCCAATTCAACAAGGTTGGCTACCAAACCAAACCAAGTCAACAATATTGGCTACCAAACCATTTGAATGAGATGGATACCATAACAATAACATCAGCCCCAACACCCTGTTCCACCATATCATGGAAAATGCTCTAAGCCATCCCTATTTTACCTGTCTTGTACAGGTTATCTATAATAGAAGTGTAGAGTACACGATCTAGAAAGCGGCCCATGCTGATCATCTGATCAAAAAGTTCCTTGGCTACACTGGAATGGCCTTCCTTTAGAGAAGCTTCTATAAGAATTGTAAAAGTTACAACATTAGGAACTATTCCTTTTTGCTCCATCTCCTCGAAGAGATTGTATGCCCTCTTACTGCAGTCTATCTTGCAGAGCGCTCTAATAGTAGTATTATAAGATACAACATCTACCAAGCCTTTGGCCTCCATCTTGTGGGTCATTAGCTTATAAGCCTTATCCAATCTATTGGCTTTGCAGAGACCTTTAAGAAGCTGGTTATAGCTGTAACAATTGTTGAGTTTGTATGGGGTCAAATTTGGCCCTATACGCCTCTATGCCAAAGGGTACGCCCAGTAAGCGTATATCTTCTACAGTAAGGGTACGGCTCGGACGTGAAGGCAAAGGCGACGCCATTTAGAACCAGGCGTCCTCGCTAGGAGGACGTCGGCCACGTTTGATATTTTTATTATTATTTTAAGGAAGGCCCCTGCTTATATAAAGGGGACCTTCCCATTGTAAAGACCATCAGTATGATTATTGAAGAACATAACTCTCTCATTCTCTTTTATTCTCTCTCTATCTCTTACTTCTGTCGAATAACTTTTCTTGAGTTCATAATATCATCTTATAGTATTAGATCCACAACATAGTTATCATTCTTACATCTCTAGACATATTATATTTGATTACGATTTACCCTCCCACATTTTTTGATTGTTTTCTAGCTTACAAAGTACACTTTTAACTTTTGAGCCAAATAATTTGGCGCCGTTTGTGGGGAATTAGAGAATCAAAATCATAGTATCCGCCTAGAGATCAACCAACTACCTTTCTCTACATCACACGAAAACAAAAGATGACTGAAAATAACACCATATCGAAAGCTATAGTGGGTGTTACAACCAACCTTGTTGGTCCTCTCAACGAGGCCAGTGACAATGTCATCGTTAGCGCAACCCCCAGCACCGCACCAGGTGCAGAGATCTCATCTTCCCCATCCGAAGATCTAACGATCTTGCACGAAAAAGGAGCTTCCACGTCTGCTGTTAAGGAAGTACCCTCGGTGATCAAAAAGCTACTGGAAGAATGGCTGACAAGCACCCTAAGTGGCTTGGTCGAGAAATCACCACAAGGCAATATCAGGTCTGTGCCAACAGTGAGCATCGCCGCTGCCATGGGCGAACATGAGGATACACGAGTAAATAACCAACCCATCGAAGCACAGACCGGTGACGGTACACTAACTGCCATCCTAAGGAAGATGCAAGAAATGGAAAATAAAAACAAAGCACTTCGCGACCAGATGAAGGAACACCAGGAGAGGGTCGACAAAATCCCCGGAGCTCCCAAGTTGTTACCAAAACGCGACGTGGGGAGGTTCGTAGAGCAACCATACACTGAAGAAGCTGCCCCTTACTCTATCCCAAAAACCTTCAAGATGCCTCCCTACTTAAGGGTATACGACAGAACCACGGATCCCGAGGATCATCTGATCCACTACATCACTGCTGTGAAGGGCAACGACCTATTGTTTAGATAGCAGAACAAAATGCCTTCGTCATTCCAATCTTCAAAACATGACAAGCACAAATGGTTTGGGCTAGATTTGTAACATCTTCTGATCGTGCTAGACTTGATAGTTATATCCACATCTTTGCTTTCTTCATCGGTTAAAGCACCATTTGGGCAACACTTTCACTCTCATTACCGCAAACGACCCCTATCAGTTTGACATACCTGCCTTCAGGGTTTCTTTATGTTTTATCTGCCCGTTGTTCCACATGGTTTGGGCTTCAAATGATCTCAAACTGTTCTTATTTCCCTTAAGTGTCCCGATCATCTCCCAATTGCTTTATGATTAACTTTTAAGATTAGGCCTATAACTGTGCACGCATGTCATGTCACTAGAGTCGACAGGAAAAGAACTATAAAAAGGAGAGGACCAAACAAAAGAAAATATCTAGAAATAATGGAAAACAGAGAATTGCATTAGACAGACAGGGAAAGAGTTTGTACAACAAAACAAGCACAATAAACTGGGGTACAACCCTTGGAACAAACCTAGACAACACCAAATGAGATACTATGACCAAAGGAACTAGACAAAATAAAATGATAGAAGGGTTTGATTAACAAGATAATATCCAGATTAGAACCCTGAAATAACCTGGACAACAGAAATGACAACAAAATGAACCACCAAGACTCCTCCCTAGCTAACCAAGAAAAGAGCGTCTTTCCAATTACCAAGCTCAACATCTTAGCCATTGACTTATGCATCAAATATATTAGGACCTTCACACTGTCTTTATCCCATTGTTCTCAATAAATTGCTTCATCAGCCAATCCAATGTCCTGTTAAGCCAACTGCTTTTGGGCACCTGTATCAACCAACCCAATTCTGTTGTTATCTGCCATTGCCTTTGGGCTTTTAGGTTGTGGAGAGGAGTTGTTATAAAAACCAACCACCTTTCTGGTATGAAGATATCAAAAAGGAACAAAATGGGCTCATCCCGTTAGCGTTAGGGCATTTAAAAACAAAAATATCACATTAAGGATGCAATGCACCTAAGCAGTTAATCACTTCTATTATGCATTTGCTTGGTTTCTTGCGTCATCCCGGCTTTCTTTGGTCCATTCCCTTTTATTTTCCTTTATTTGATTTTTTATTTATTTATATACACTCTCTTTTTTTTCTTTTTTTTTTAGTTGTGGTCGAATCTTATGGAGATTGCCTATGTATCATGACCCCGCATGAATTCAGACCGTGCGTAGTTCTGACCTATAAAGATGTGACAAAATTTTCGGGATTTTTATAACAAACTTCTTTAATTACAAACATGATTCAAAACATTCAAAATTCCCACAACAAACTCTAAATAAGAAAATACTTGACTCAAAACACACTCAAAACTTAACACCATGATTTTAAAACTAGACTCTCAAAAACCCAAAAGGACAGACTCAAAACATAATTTTAATGCTCCAAAATTTTCAGGGGTCCGTGAGGCATCGTTCGGCCTTGCCGCGGACCTTTGTGCAAGATCCATTTGCAACCCTTTTAACTAGTCGCCACTTGGGAGATTTATGGTGTCCCAAGTCACCAGTTTGAATCCCGAGTCGAGGAAAAGGTTTGACTCTGTTTAACAGTCGCGAACCAGAAATTCGGGTAAGGAATTCTGTTAACCCGCGAGAAGGGGTTAGGCATTCCTGAGTTCCGTGGTTTTAGCACGGTCGCTCAACTGCTATATTTGGCTAAAATTTGATTTTAATACATGTCATTATATATTGCAATTTTAGAATTATTTACAGCTTTTAATTAAATTTTTAAGAAATTGAACGTCGTTTAAAATATGTTTTTGGATTACGTCACATGAAATGCACCCGGATCCTCGACACATTTTATTCAACATTTTGGAATTTGGATTTGGATCGCATGAAATGCACACCCAAATTTAGGAAGGTAAAATTACTAAAGAACGCGCCTAAAGTGGCTAAACGTGTCATTAACTTTGTGGGAGACCATGAAAATTCGCTAAATGGCACGTCCCGAATTCTATGTATTTTAATATAAACATTCTAAGAGGGCCACACAATTTATGGGTTTCATTTGACGCAGCTCACCTCATTCTATTATTTAAAGGCCAACTTAAAGCAAACTATTATTTTTTCTATTGAATTTGTCTAAAAAGGGCCTAGTTGATTAATAATGTAACTCTGGGCCTCAAGTTCAACTCCGGATACAAACAAAAGAGGAAAACCTTTTAATTTGAACCCTCTACCTAACTCGAAGCCCAAATTTATATTATTTCAAATTATGCATTAGACCCTTAAAGCCTTTGGGCTTCGGGATTACTTCCAAAATGAATGTGACTTCTAGAAATGGGCTTCAGTAGTTGCCCAATGATGAACATACTCATCCTAGGACTGACCAAACCAGGCGATGGGCCCAGCTTCGTAGCCCAAATGTCATGAACCCAAGCGAAATTAATATCAGGATACCCTGGATCCCGATAGTTTCTTTTGTGGCATTGTTCGTGAACTGGCATTTCCCCGACCTTTGAGTCTCATATGAATTTCCAAATTATGTCCATCGCTCTCCGCATTTTTCTTTCTTGATTTCTCCACTGGCCTTGGCCTTATACCTTTCGATTTCGGCTGGGGATATCCTTCTTGACACTGGTCCACCCTTTTGTCAATCTCATCATCGAATATACCCTTAATTTTATCACCCTGGCCCTTCTTCTGTTGCACTGTCCATGAATTGATATGGACCAATCATGGGTATTTTGCGCGATCTCAAAGCATATTGATTGTTACTAGCTCAGCGCGCTTTGTTGTTCTTTCCTGACTTATACCACTTCGATGTACATGGCCAGATCTCGTCCTGTGCAATTTGGGAAGCTGATGGCAGATTTTGAAGTCATTTCTTACTTGTTCTGACCAAACAGACTCAGGAAGAGGAAGATAAAAGGAGCAGAATAAAAGATAAAGGAAAGAGATGATTCCTAACAAGAAGAACTATAAAATAGGAACCTATCAGACGCGGATACCAACTCTAATGGTCATGTCATGCACGCGTGGCCTATCCTACGTTGTTAATCACCTTTCACAATCTTCGTCTGGTGATTTCCCATCTGATTCTCAATCTTTATTCGACTTGTAGTGCCCGAAAGGTTTTCACTATCAAGCCTATCTCATTTTGGTTTTTCTCTCAACTTACAATCGCCTCATGGTGCATGTGAAGGTTTTCATCGATAAGACTCTCTCATTTTATGATTTCTCCCAGCTTTCATCGTCTTATGGTGCCTGTGAAGGTTTTCACCGGTAAGACTCTCTCATTTTCGTATCTTTCTCCTGGGGATGGGGGTGTTACCGATAAGACTCTCTCATTTTATTTCTTTTCTGCTGGGGACCGGAGTGTTATTCTCGACTTCCATTTGCCTGACTTGGCATCTTTTGAAGATTGATCGGAAGATCTTTCTTTGGACCGTAATGTGAGATTTTGGATAGGCTAGAAAGAAAGGGTATTTAAATGCTCAGAACGCATCAATTTGGGTTCAAAATTACAACCTTCGGAACCAGATTTGTTTACATCAAAACTACTTCTGCCTCAGTTTCTTGCTTGGGGATTTTTGATTTTTTTTTGTTACGCTATGACCGAGCCGTGAAGTGCCTACGTATCCTCTTTGAGGAATCAGGTCAAACGTAATTCCCAATTCCTTATTGTTTTAGTCCTTTTCACTTATTTATTATTTTTCTTTTTCTTTTTCTTTCTCTTTCCTCTCCCTTTTTTCTCTTTTGTTGCTTTGTTTTTTTTTTTTTGTTGTTTTCTTTTCTTTCTTCCTTTTCTTTTCTTATCTTTCATGTTTGTGTTTCTACTCTTTGCTACTGATTTCGAAAGAGGGGTATGAAAGAAAACAAATAAGGCTCAAAGGGTTAACGAAGGATAAAGTGTTTAGATAGTAGAACAAAATGAGAGAGTCTTATCGGGGGTCGTGGTCATTGATAGTATCCTGGATTTGGGTTCTTAATTCGTGGTAATTAAGAGATTCAGAGACAGATCTAGGAAGTTTTTCCAATTAAAGGACAATCAAAACGGGATTCGTTTATTAAGAGATTCAGAGTCGCCACTTGGGAGATTTATGGTGTCCCAAGTCACCGGTTAGAATCCCGATTCGAGGAAAACAATGACTCCGTATTACAGTCCGCGAACCAAAAATCCGAGTAAGGAATTCTGTTAACCCGGGAGAAGGTGTTAGGCACCCCCGGATTCCGTGGTTCTAGCATGGTCGCTTAGCAATTTATATTTGGCTTAATTATTTAAATACTCATGTTAAAACCTATGTGAAATTGTCTTTTTACCGCTTTTAAAACACTTGAATTATTAGTAATTAAAGAATCGAGTTACGCGTACGTATACTCTTTTTCTTTTGGCACATCAAAAATCATATCACGCGAACGTGTCCACAATTAATAATGCTCTGTTGATTTTATTGAGAAAAGTTTGGTTGAAGTTGCGCGGACGCATCCCTCAAGTCATTTTTAAAATTAAATCTGCAATTATATTACGCGAACCTATATATAATAGCAATACTAATCTAAATCAGGCCTAAAGCAAACTACGAGTGTTCAAGAATTACTTAATTAATTTCCTAAGAGTTATGAAATAATTAAGAAGCCAAGCATTAGTGAGATATAAAATTGGATTTAATTTCAGCACTTAACAAATGACATGTGAAAATTGGGTTTCTGAACCCAAATCCCTCAAATCGGATGGTGGTATCTTTCACGGACCCAAATACAACAGAAAAGTCATATTATACGAATAACCAATATCATCCATTGGTTTATGCCTTGCACACGAACGGATCACAAGCTAATCCTCCTTTTTAAATTTTTTATGCTACCATTTACGCTGCCTTTACAGATGACAACCAAATTCTTTTTAAATATTTCCTCTCAAAACTACCATTTTTATTGTCTCCATTTCCTCAACAAGTTCCAAGTACAGATTTCCAAATAGAAACATCATATTAATGAAAATGGGAGAAAACGGGTCTAATGTAATGATGATTTAACATTCTTTTAAATAATAAAATAGGAAACATGTACATAGCAATATTGAAGCTCGCATACTAATTATTACTTGCAAACAGATATATGCATGAGTAAGGAAAACCAAAACCAAAAAAACAGATGGATGCATAAGAAAATATTATTTTTCACTTTAAGGAGTTAAGACCAAATACCAAGAAAAACCTTATATACTACATGAATTTTAAAGCCAACAGAAAGTATTCATCTAAGACAAAATAAACTCATCTGATCATGAGAGGAAATCAAATTAATTTAATAGTCCTCCACAGTCCAAAACAGTCATGTTTAATTACAAATGAAAATCTATCCTAAAACTACATGGAATACAATAGAAAAATAAACAGAGAATCAATCATCACTTCATTTCATGTCCATGAACTTGGAAATTACAGGATGTGTACCTGGGAAAATAAGGCAATATAAAGAAGAAGGTAGGATCAGCCAGTAGTAGTTAACAACCAATAGTGTTACAGTAGTAACAAACAGCTCACAACCAGACTTTTTAAGAACAATGGAATTGGAGCTATTTAAAACCAGATGCAAGACCTTTGAAGCTTTTAGAAACTTTAAATAACCAAGAATACGAAAACCAAGCAGAATTTGAGTAACTTTCAACTAGGAAATGCAAGAACTTTCAAGCTATTTAAAAATTTTCTTTTTCAGTTCTCTCTCTCTCAATCTCTGTCTCTCTAAGCTCTTACCCTCCTCTTTTTCAGAATGTTCAAGCTTAAGCTCCTCTCTTATCAGATTGTCTACCTCTCACTCATTTTCTCTTAAGTATTTTTTTTCAGAGTGCTAAAACTATCCTCAACTTTCATATTTCTATGTATCTTTTTCTCTTAAACTCTCCTCAAACTTCCCAGATTTCCTCTCAATTTTTGTTCTCTTTTCTTAAACTCTCCAATTTTCAAAGCATTTTTTGTGTGTGTTCTTTCTCAATCTCTCAATTCTTAGGGTCTTCTAGTGTTTTAGAGTGTTTTCTATCTCTATCTCTTTTCCTATACCATTTCCAGCTTTCCAAATCTCTCTTAAACTTAAGACTCTACTAATTTTCTCTCAATTTTCAAGATACTTCTCTGTATTTTTTATATGCCTCTCTCTGTCTGAAGCCTTGAACTTGGTTGAAAACTTCCAACCTTCTGACTATTCCTTAGTCACGAACTTCCTAACTTTTACTAGTCTTCTTATCTGACCCTATATATTTCTCATGATAGCTGATTTCTACTCGAAGATCTTGCCTGTTTATTGACTAACCACTTTCTCTGTTCGGACCCAACATGCTCTGTTTATTGTATTGATCATGAACCGGCATCTTCCCGACCTTTGTGTCTCACATGAACTCCAAATCACATCCATTTTCCCCACTCCATGTGTATGTTGTTCTTTCTTGACTTGTCCACTGGACTTGGCCTTGAGGTCTGTTGCTCCTTTACTGACATGGCAATTGATTTCCATTCGAAGACCTTGCTAGTTCCTTGACTAAGCCCTTCCTTTATAAACCTTAACCCAGAAAATACTTTTCTTTGTTTGAATCCGATACATTCCATCTTGGTGTATTGCTCCTGGACTGACATTTACCAACCTTTGTGTCTCACATGAATCCCAAAGCATGACACTTGTCACCCCTCATTGCGTTTACGAGTTGATCCCTGCTAATTTGAATCCAAATTGTTATTGTCTGTTACCTGCTGCTGCTGATCCTCTTCTCTTCTAGTTTATTCTAATTACAGGTACACTTCGAGACTGATTCGATGTAGCACGTCCTGTTGAACACATGAAATGAAATTGAAGCCAAATTTTTGCTATTGCTTTGTTATTTTAACAATTCTGTATGTTTAGATAACTTTTGTGATGTGGTTAAAACTGAACAATAGCTTGGTAATTAAAGAGGCAAGGGGGAACAATGGCAATACAAATGCAGTTTTAAGTTATGGTTGAAGTCAGGTGCCCGCCTGAAGAACGGAATGTTGTTATCTTTTTAAGTTGTAGTTGAAGTTGCTGTTGAAGTCAGGTGCCCGCCTGAAGAATGGAATGACGTTTTATTTTTCGAGTTATAGTTGAGGTTAGGTGCCCGCCTGAAGAACGGAAAGGCATTATCGTTTTAAATTGTATTTGAGGTTTTAAATTATAGTTGAGGTCAGGTGCCTGCCTGAAGAACGAAAAGGCGTTATCTTTTTAAGTTGGAGTTTTAAATTATAGTTGAGGTCAGGTGCCCGCCTGAATAGCGGAATGGCAATTTACTTTTAAGTTGTTGTTGAGGTCAGGAGCACGCCTGAAGAACAGAAAGGCGTTATCTTTTTAAATTGTATTTGAAGTTTTAAATTATAGCTAAAGTCAGGTGCCCTCCTGAAGAACGGAAAGGCGTTATCTTTTTAAATTGCAATTGGAGTTTTAAATTATAGTTGAGGTCAGGTGCCCGCTTGAAGAACGGAATGACATTTTATTTTTCGAGTTATAGTTGAAGTTAGGTGCCCGCCTGAAAAACGGAAAGACGTTATCTTTTTAAATTGTATTCGAAGTTTTAAATTATAGTTGAGGTCAGGTTCCCGCCTGAAGAACGAAATGACGTTTTATTTTTCGAGTTATAGTTGAAGTCAGGTGCCCGCCAAAAGAAAGAAAAGGCATTATCTTTTTAAATTGTATTCGAAGTTTTAAATTATAGCTGAGGTCAGGTGCCCGCCTGAAGAACGGAATGACATTTTATTTTTTGAGTTATAGTTGAAGTCAGGTGCCCGCTTGAAGAACAGAAAGGCGTTATCTTTTTAAATTGCAATTGGAGTTTTAAATTATAGTTGAGGTCAGGTGCCCGCCTAAAGAACGGAATGGCGTTATATTTTTTAAGTTGTTGAAGTCAGGTGCCCGCCTGAAGAACGGAAGGGCGTTATCTTTTTAAATTGCAATTGGAGTTTTAAATTATAGTTGAGGTCAGGTGCCCGCCTGAAGAACGGAATGGCGTTATATTTTTTAAGTTGTTATTGAAGTCAGGTGCCCGCCTGAAAAATGGAAAGGCGTTATCTTTTTAAGATAAAGTTTTAAATTATAGTTGAGGTCAGGTGCCCGCCTGAAGAACTGAATGGCGTTTTATTTTAAAGTTGTTGTTGAAGTCAGGTGCCCGCCTGAAGAACGGAATGGCGTTTTATTTTTAAGTTGTTGTTGAAGTCAGGTGCCCGCCTGAAGAACGGAAAGGCGTTATCTTTTTAAGTTAAAGTTTTAAATTATAGTTGAGGTCAGATGCCCGCTTGAAGAACGGAATGGCATTTTATTTTTAAGTTGTTGTTGAAGTCAAGTGCCCGCCTGAAGAATAGAATGGTGTTTTATTTTTAAGTTGTTGTTGAAGTAAGGTGCCCGCCTGAAGAACGGAAAGGCGTTATCTTTTTAAGTTGAAGTTTTAAATTATAGTTGAGGTCAGGTGCCCGCCTGAAGAACGGAATGGCGTTTTATTTTTAAATTGTTGTTGAAGTCAGGTGCCCGCCTGGAGATCGGAATGGCGTTTTATTTTCTAAGTTGTTGTTGAAGTCAGGAGCCCGCCTGGAGATCGAAATGGCGTTATTATTGTTGTTGGAGTCAGGAGCCCGCCTGGAGATCGGAATGACATTTTATTTTCTAAGTTGTTATTGAAGTCAGGAGCCCGCCTGAAGATCGGAATGGCGTTATATTTTTTGAGTTGTTGTTGGAGTCAGGATCCCGCCTGGAGATCCGAATGGCGTTTTATTTTCTAAGTTGTAGTTGAAGTTATGGTTGAAGTTAGGAGCCTGCCTGAAGAGCGGAAAGGCGTTGTGTTTTTAAGTTATAGTTGAGGTCAGGAGCCCGCCTGGATAACGGAAACGCGTACCTTTTTAATTCAAGAAGTTAGCAACCCGCCGGGAGGGCGAAAGGTTACAACAAAAATCCCCAGCAGAGTCGCCAGAGCTGTCACACCTCCTTTTTACGCCACCCTACCCCGCAAGGGGCATAATAAAGGGAGTTATTTCCAACTTGAAGTGATAATCGAAACAGGATTCGTTTATTTAAAGAATTCAGAGTCGCCACTTGGGAGATTTATGTTGTCCCAAGTCACCGGTCAAAATCCCGATTCGAGGAAAAAAATGACTCCGTATTACAGTCCGCGAACTAGAAATCCGAGTAAGGAATTCTGTTAACCCGGGAGAAGGTTTTAGGCATTCCCGAATTCCGTGGTTCTAGCACGGTCGCTCAACTGTTATATTTGGCTTAAATTATCTGATTGTAACAATTATGAACCTATGTGCAAATTTTAACCGCTTTTTATTTATTTTTTAAAGAATGTTGAACATCATTTAAAACATGTCTTTGGATTGCGTCACATGAAATGCACCCGCAATCCGGAACACATCTTATTCAATATTTTGGGATTTGGATTTGGGTCACATGAAATGCACACCCGAGTTTAAGAAGGTAAAATTATTAAACACGCGCCTAAAGAGACTAACACATTATTATCTTTCGGGAGGACCGCGAAATTCGCTAAACGGCCCCTCCCGAGATCTAAGTATTTTAATTCAACCATTTATTGAGAGCCCCACAATTTATGTATTTTTATTTGGCGAGGCTCATCTCCTTTTATTATTTAAAGTCCAATCCTAAAGTAGACTATGATTTTTTATTTTTATTTTTGTCTCTAACAATAAAAGAAAATTCCTAATTTAATGTTGTTTAAAAATTATTATACTTGGGTCTGTGGACTCATTCAAATCTTTAATCACTTTGTCATTGAACACAGCCTATATAAAGAAGTTATTACCAGGTATGTACAGTGAGCAGGCCAAACGTAGGCCTGGGCCCAAGTGACTTGCATCCTTGTGAAGACCCAAAGGGTCATCACCTGTTTCCTCACTCGTTCCGTGCTTCCGAGGCCTTGAAAACCTCATTTTTACTTTCCTCAATTTGCATGCGCAGTCCGGGCGTGTAGCCGAAAAACTTTTATGTTGAAATATGTAAATTCTGTGAAAATTTTGAAGAATTTTGATATTAATATGATTACAGTTGACTTTGGTCAACATTTTTGGTAAACGGAGCCGGACCCGGACCCGAGATTGGACGGTCCCTAAAGGTCCGTAGAAAATTATGGGACTCGGGCATGTGTTCGGAGTCGAAATCCGAGGTCTAGAACCCGAGTAAAAGAATTTTTCGGTTACATTGTTTTTCTGAAATTGTTAAGGAAAATGGAAATAAGATTTGATAAAAAAGTAATGGTATCGGGCTTGTATTTTGGTTCCGACACCCGGTACAAATCTTATATATTGCTTAAGCTCTTTCTGTGAAGTTTGGTCGATATCGAACGTCGTTTGACGTGTTTCAGACCTAAATATCTTGAGTTGGAAGTTTATGAAGTTTGAAATGAAAATGATGAGTTTTGAGGCTTGATTCAATGATTTTGATGTTATTTTGGCGATTTGATCGCTCGAGCAAGTTCGTATGATGTTTTTGAGTCAGTGTGCATATTTGGTCTGGAGCCCCGAGGACTCGGGTGATTTTTGAATAGGAATCGGGGTGGTTTTGGTATTAGGAAAATTGTAGAAAATCTGCAACAGGTGCCTAGTGATTTTACTCATCGCGTTCGCGCTAGGACTCACGCGCTTGTGAAGCTTCAGCCTCGTCCTTCATCGCGTTCGCATCTTATTCTCGCATTCGCGTAGAGTAGTTGACTCAGAAGACTTAGCCTTCATTTTACTCATCGCGTTCGCGCTCGTATTCACGCGTTCGCATAGTTCAGCCTCCCCCTTCACCGCGTTTGCGATCCCCTTATCGCGTTCGCGTATAACAGACCCTGGGCCCCCAGTATTTCCTTCTATGCATTCGCGTTCCCCTTCACGGGTTTGCGATGTATTGCCCAGTTTACATTTCGTGAACACGGCCCTCTCCCGCGAACGCGAAGGGCAATTTTGCCCAGCAAATTTTTAAGTTAAAAACAAAACAGTAGCTCGGGATTTTTATAAAAATAAACGAACCCCTTTCTTCCCAAGCACTTAGGCATCCATTGAAGCTCCCTTTCATCAAAACTTCTTGGGTAAGCATTGTTCCACTTGTTTTCTTCAATTTCCTTCATTAATTACTGAAATCCTAGCCCTAAATCATGAAATCAAAGTAGAAATTATGGGTTTTGGGTAGAGTTAGGGTTTTAAGAATTTTGGGTGATTCAACCTCAATTTGGGGTTGAATCTTAAAACAAATTATATATTTGGACTCGTGGGGTTATGGGTGATTGGGTTTTGGTCCGAGCCTCGAGTTTGAACCATGTGGGCCCAGTGTCTAATTTTGAGATTTTTGGAATAATGCTAGAAAATTCATATTTAAGCTTTGGGATGTTTCCATTGAGTCTTTATTGATATTATTAAATTGATTGTGCCTAGATATCACTGTATTGGAGGTGGAACCTCTAGGTAAAGCAATAGTTGAGGATTAAGTGGATTTCAAGGCTTTGAGATAAGTGTTTGGTTTAACCCTAGCTTGAGGGAATA
>MU783657.1:0-25253 GCA_026770625.1 Nicotiana glauca
CAAATTAGCCTACCCAATTGGTCTCAAGAGAGTCAATTGGGCAAAATCACTCTCTCTACCGAGAGGTGTGAGAGTAAGTGCTAAGTCCAACGGTTATCCATATATCCCATATTGTCATCCTTATATGGAAATTCTATGCCCATTAATTATTCACCTAGGCGAGTGTTATGACCCTAGTGTCTTCTCCTTATTGCATACACCTTAGAATTATAATTTAGCATAATTTAGTTCATAATTGTAGTCAATATCTTTAGTCGATATCAAAGAAAACCAAAAATGTTAGAAGTCAAATTAGAAGTTACATCACTTATTTGGTCTTCACAAATACTTGACTCCAATATTAAGCTCCCTGAGGAAATTGACCCCGAAAACCACTATCGGGTAAAAGTTATTCGCGCCCACTCTTCCTAAGGGTTGAGTTTGCTAGGATCACTTAGTATCAGTAACTCAGAACAGTATCAGCCCATCGGCTCACTCTCAAAACAATATCATATAGTAACCGTTGTGGCGCGCAGCCCAATCCATATATCTTTACAATACAGGCCCTTAGCCTTACTCATTCAACATAATCACATAAGCCACTCGGGCAACAATAAAACATGATGCTCAGCCCAAAAAATAATTTATGGAAATATCATTTCGAGTGTTTAAGGCATAATAACTTGGCTGAGTTTTTAAAATAGTGGAATACATGATTGAGTTCAAATATATAATTAAATCAGTGAGGAATTATTGACAACAATCCCCGAAGGGTTCAAATAATTGGCACAAAGCCCAAATATGGCAATCAGCCCAAATTATGATGATAACAAGTAGTTTTAGTCAAATACGCAGTAATTTCATTAATCAGGACAGACCAAGTCACAATCCCCAATGGTGCTCTACCCCACGCTCGCTATCCGGCGTGCAAGTCACCTCAATACAGCACTATGGTGTGCAAATTTGGGGTTTCAAATCCTCAGGATGTCATTTACAAATATTACTCACCTCGAACTGGCTATTTCTTTAACTCGCGATGCCTTTGCCCTTCGAATTGGCCTCCATGTACGTCGAATCTATCCAAAACTACAACGAATGCATCACATTATTCTATATGAACAATACCCAATCGAAAATAACTGAAAAATATCAAAATCTCGAAATTTGGCAAAATCCGAGCCCCGATTCCACTTCTCGAAAATCAGAAAAATTAACATCAACGGATTCCTTATCTCGCCACGGGTCTATACATATAAAATTTACCAAAATTGGAGTCCAAATGATCCCTCAAATCCCAATTTAAAATCTTAAAATCCCAAGCCCTAGTTTCTTGCAATTTAGCTAATTTCTCAAGAATTTCAAGGATGATTCTTCAATAAAATCATATTTTTAACTCATAAAACTTACCTCCAATCGATCCCAGTTAAAACTCTTTTCAATCCCCGTCCAAAAGCTCTCAACAATGCCCAAAAATGGTGGAAAAATAGGTTAGGTTCGCGAATGAAATGTTTTTAACATTCTGCCCAAATCACTATAGCTAACCCTATGCGATCGCATCCGAGCTACTGCGATCGCATAGCACAAATTTTCCAGGCCTCCAAAATGCCCTATGCAATCGCAACTGGACCTCTGCGATCGTAATGCACCATCCAACAACACTGTGCGATAACAACACTTCTCATGCGATCGCATAGCACACCCAAACAACCCCTATAATTCCTTCTATGTGATCGCATATGTGATCGCAGCCCTTGCTATGCGATCTCATAGATCAAAAATTGCTCTGCACTGACTGCTGCATTTCTACAGCATTTTCCAACTTCAAAAATTACCGTTAGCCATCCGAAATTATCCCGAGGCCCCCGGGACCTCAACCAAAAATACCAACACCTCCTAAAATATTATACAAACTAGTTCCTATCATCAAAACACCTCAAACAACGCCAAAACCATCAAATTACATCGAATTTAAGCCTAAGTTCTTTTAAAACTTCCAAAACACGCATTTGATCAAAAACCCAACCAAAACACCTCCGAATCACCTGAAATTTTGCACACACATCCCCAATCACCTAAAGAAGCTACAACAACTCTCAGAATTCCATTCCGACCCTCGGATCAAAATCTCACCTATCAACCGAAATTCGCCAAAATACTAATTTCGCCAATTCAAGCCAAATTCTACATCGGACCTCCAAAATTACTTCCGATCACACTCCTAAGTCACCAATTATCCCCCGAAGCTAACCGAATCATCGGAATTCAAATTCGAGCCCTGTAACACATAAGTTAACGTCTGGTTAACTTTTCCAAAATAAACCTTCCTTAAAGAGACTAAGTGTCTCATTTCCTACCAAAATCAATCTAAATCAACTCGTTCACACCCAACACTGATAATGAAGCATAAAGAAGCAGAAAATGAGGGAAACATGGTGGTAACTCACGTGACGACGGGTCGGGTCGTCATAGTTCAGTACCAAGGATAAAGCATTAAGGCTTTTTAATGATTTTTAAATTTGATACGGGGTATATCAAATAGTGTATCTACGGGATAACACGTTTAGGAAACACCTATGTAAGTATGAAGTGTTAGTCGTTCAAGGAGAATTCTGCAAGGCCAATTCTCTACGCACTTATGAAATCAGGTGGTGTTCATGGCTGAAACGAACACAACAATGAGAACTAAAGACGGTTAAGGGTTGATTGTGTGACTTATGGTTGTCTAGGTATACACTAAAGTTCGACGGTTCAAAGATATCAAATCTACCGATTGACCGAGTATATCCGACATAAGTTCACTACGGAAAGTTCAAAGGGAAACCTACTTATCCAGATGCAATTAATTCTTGCTTGCAAATCACACAAGTTTATCATGCATACTTCCGTGATATAGTCATTCCCCATTCATTTGGGGGATTGGGTGAATGGGAAATGGAGGGAAAATAATTCGGATTTGGATTTTGGTCAAATGATCGATCGATTGATTAGTTTTTTGGACCAAATTTATTTGTTAATAGTGAATATTAACGTAATATTATCCGTGTTTGTAACAGATATTTTTCCAATCCGTGAACATTAATTAAAAGGCCCACCATGAGTGCTTCCTCCATTATCATGAGGTGCTTTCTCCATTACCATGAGTGCTTCCTCCATTAATCCCACTAAATTAGTGGAATTGCACTATAAATAGGTGGTGAGCAAATTGTTGAAACACACAACAAAGAAAAAAAACTGACAGATTGTGAAAAACGGATTTCCTCTTCTATTATCACTCAACATTGACTATACTTTGCATTCCTTCCTCTCAGAATTTTCATTCGACTACTGAGTTCTCCTCCCTTATTCTGCATTATTTTAAAACTACAAACAAAGCATCCGTAAGTGTGATTTGCTGCTGAACTTTGTATTCACTGAAACATTGGTGTTTGAAGTACCGCTACACCAGTGTGTAATTCGTTCTATCCTGGGAGGAAATAATCCATAACCTTGGGTACTAGGAGGGGTTTAAATTCTTTAAGGAAACACTGTGAATTCAGTGGGCTCGAATTAATTACTGTTTCATTTATATTTACGTTTATACGCTAACGTTTTTTTATTTTTTAGAATTATTATTTACAAATATAGGATAAATAACCGAGGAACCAACGGTAAGAGTATATCGAGAATGAACTGACCCTTTGTACCGTGGAAACCGACACTCACGGGTACTTATACCACTGGTAATCCTAAATATGCGTGAGGGTTGATATTATGTGAATTTCATCTATAAGAAATCCAACACACATTTAACGAGGAAAATGGCTTTGCGGATGCTTTGGCACGTTTTGGAAAGGAACTGGCTTTCCCTCCTTGTAATCCTTTAGTTTCTGTTTTCAATAAATAACAATGCATGTTATTAGGAAAAAAAAAGAAGAAAAAAAGCTCTAAGAGTATATACGAATGGAATATTTCTTCATACATCAAATGAAGCAACTTTCATTCTTCGACATATTGTTAGCATATCAGTTTGAAAAAATCAATAAATTACATAAAACAGGAGAGGCATACCCCTCAGAAAACATTATGAAACCAAAGAAAACCAAATAAAGTGCATTTTTTGTTGTTTTCTATTAATTTGAAGCTACTTGAGCAATCTCTCTTTGGTAGTTTGACAACACTCACTAGCTCATCAGGAGGTTCTGCAAAAACTTTAATTTTGACAATAGAGCCATCTTTGATATTGTAAGCAGATAGAAGTTGATCACTCTTCATTTTTGTAGACTTGTGATAAAGACTCATGTATTCATCTCCCCATACCTTTATGATTATCTTCATTAATTCTTTTACTGTACTATTTCCTCTCACTTCAGTATAGAACTCAGATGTTGGAGACTTCACCTTTATTCTTATTCTTGATCCTCCAGCCATAAGATACGAAATTTTCTCTTTTTTGACGAATCGGAGCAACAAAATGAAGAAATTGAAGCAGCCAGTAGGCAGAAAGGTTAGATTGAAGTAATAGTTGTGTTGGAATGTTGAGAGTTATCAAGATTTTCAACTATAAATAGACTTTTGGGATGGGAATTTATAATTAAGAATTTAAAACGTGGATTAAACTATTCCACCTGCTGTTGAGGTTTCTCCCAACGTACAAAATTTATTAGTGTTCACATGCAAATCTTTCCAAGTATTTAAAGCCATAATATAATACTTATTACTTTATTATTTTACATACAGCTACTCAATGATCCCTCCGTACAGCCGATTAAGTCTTTTTTCCAAGAATAATTTACGTGTACAGTATAGAAAAGAATCTTTTTATTGATATACATTTAAGAGATTTATATTTAAACGCATATATTTAGATTTATATTTCATTTTACTATAATAAAGTTAGTATGACGTGGGATCCCTCTATTAGCCCTTTGACAATGATCCTCGGCAAGTGTGGATTGTGACGAGTATTTTCATGATGTACTTGGCGCACAACCTGAAAATTGGGGCAACATCATGACGGGCAGCTCGGCATGACGGTCTATGCGGGGCATGACAAAGGCACCTTGGACGGAAGCAAGGCGCATTTTACTTAGACGTGCGGGTTGGCAAAGCAATGGCAAGGCAAAGCCATGTCAAGCAGGGGCAAAGACATGGCAAAATAAGGCAAGGCAATGTGGGACAAGCAATGGCTATTGATGCGGGCAGATTTGATCAAGTTGGGGGCAACTTGACATGGACGGGCAGCTGTGACAATGAACGTATGCGGCTAAGTCGATAAGCGGCAAGCTGTGGCAATGACATTGGCGCGGAGCAGTGTCAAGGGCAAGGCTGGGCGCAATGCCAGCCTTGGGCACAAGGCAGCTGTTCGAAATTGGCACATGCTGTGCACAAGTAGAAGTTGAAAAACATGTGCCAAGCACATGGGGAAGCAGTTGGCGATTACAACTCCCTCAAGACATGCTGATCATGGCCCAAAAACATGGGGGCACGTTTTTGTACTTGTCCTAAATTATTGCCCATCAGTTGGGGCTTGTCAACTGATTTTAGCCTTATAAATTAGTGCCTAGAATGCCAAAAACGGGGCAGAACTTAGTCAAGGCATTGTGTTAGTTAAAAATTTGTCTAAGTCATTTCCTAAGGGTAGGAAACTCATTTTGGGGCAGGGAATTGGGGAATTCTTTGTCTTGGCCATAGGGTTGGTTTTTTGTGTTCTTGTATTCACTTTATTAATACAAGTTGGAAAGAAATTCCTGTAATCTCGTGTGCCTTTTTACTGTTTTGCTGTCTACTTTCATTCTATATTCAAAACGTCCCTAAAAATAATCTAAGTGTTGGAAAGGCTGAAATCAAGGTTGGGCTTGATTGCCACACAGAGGTGAACCTCGGGCAGAATTCGAGTGACATAAAACACCCCTGTGACACCCTCCACCTTTCATAAGGGTTTCGTGCAATTAGTTCGACTTGAGGATAAAAAAATTTCTAATAGGAAGCGTTTTTTCTTACAGTGAGCTTTATATGTCGCCAAACACAAATTAGTTACCGACTTATATTGGATGCATGGTTAAATAAGCAAAAATTAGTACAACGCGCGTGATGCATGCATAGGGCCCAATTTCTATTACCCTGCGATTTATCTATGTGAACGAATAAGTTAAACTGTACAAGACAAAGTTAAGTTGTCAGAAGCCAGAAATGCTATTTGAAAATAAACAAATAAATACATAAATAAATAATAGTTACTTATATTTCAATATTTTCACGAACAAAATAGAAAGTGTTTGGCGAGAATCCTATTTTGGTTTCGAAATGTCCATAAAAGAGATATTAAAATCTTAGTACGCCTTATATCCTAGTACTTTTTGTAATTTTCAATATGTAAAATATAGCTTAAAATGACAAATTAAAATCTGTTGAATATACTAGATTGATTGGTTTCATTATTCCACACTCCGCGCAAATGGGGCATGATTTTGATATTCCCTCCGTTTCTAATTTATGTGAACTTGTTTGACTTGACACGAAATTTAAGAAAAAATAAATACTTTTGGAATCTATGGTCCTAAACAAGTCAAAAAGGGATTCATGGTACTTGTACGTGGTTATAAAAATATCTCATTAAGGATAGAATTGTAAGTTTAAGTTAAATTGTTTCCAAACTTAGAAGCAGTCATTCTTAGTTGGAACGGAACAAAAAGGAAATAGGTTCACATAAACTAGAACGGAGGGAGTATATTGGAAAGCTGTTATTTTCATATTGACTATTTGTTCAATTGACTGTTAATTAAAAAAAAATTATCATGTGATATCATTTGATAGAGCAAATTTACACTATAATAAGTTCTTATATATATTCTAAATAATGATATAATATTATTTACTCGTTGTTCGCATGATTACATAGAATGAGAAAAGTAAGAGGGAAAAAATTTAGACATTTTGTTCAAATGCTAGGTGTAATGATTAGTTTGACCAGCTGAACAAGTCGTATTGTATCTTCAAAGTCGAGATTTCATGTCATAAAATGCGTAGACGCGGCTACACGCACACTCAAAAGTTTGCAAGGATATATTTTTCTTTAATTATCATTAGGGTGCATATTAATTAAAAAAATAATTAATGTACAAATCAAGAAAGAAAACATACATTAAGGGTGCAAAATCCAAAAAACTCAAAATTTTGTATGGGATAAGCCTTGAAGATGCTGATGATGGAGCATTGGCTTTCATAGGGATTATTTTTATTTGACCCTCGACTAGATGACCAAGAAAAAAGTGAACGATTTGCCGTTATCGTGTTTGATTTGGTGATAACTTTAAACAGTTTTTTCTTAATTAACAAGTTTACGATTTTTTTCAATTTGAAATACTTTATTTAAGAGTTATTTATTACTCGTGTTCCTTGCTTTGTTTCTCAATTCCATGGGGAAAATCTCCGGATCCGAACCAAGGTGCGACCCACGAACTTAGACAAAAAAAAATCAATATTAAATATAGAGATTTGCACCAAGAGATACGAAATTAGGGGGTTAACTTTCTGTTTTCCAAAAAGTAGCAAGAGTTTTCTAACAAAATATATATAACCAGGTAAAAACATACATCTGACATACACAAAGTTATAGTTATATTTTTATATACAATCCAGTACCAACATACAATTATATTATTTTATATATTTTATATATTGTATGTATAACAAATAGCATACACCTACATATAAAAATGACACTGTATAGCTGCTGTAAAAACAATAGTAGAAAAAATATATAAAATTTGTATATTTTATGTGTGTGTGTGTGTGTGTGTATATATATATATATATATATAAAACATACATTTTATATGTTATATATAAAAATTATACAAGTGTTTAAACAGAAAATGGAATTTTAGTCAAAGCTAGAATTTAGAAGAACTCGGGTTACTGATAATCGAGAAAATGAATAAAACGAAATAATTCTGGATAGCAAGATGATAATCAACAAATAAACTAATGTATATTTTAAAAGAGTTTTGTGTCCTTACAACTGATCATATATCTCCTTTTTATAGGAATCTTTGAGAATATACGTTTTGCTCGAATCATAATGAGGCTATTATGAGTAATTAAAGACATTGAATGCTACGTTACACAATCATTACATTCAAAATATATTCTCTAACGTATTTAGCATTTAATGCCCATTAAATGCCGTATCAGCACTCTTTTCTATTGTCAGATTCATTCCTTCTGATTCTCGGATATAAATAACTTAAATGGGTACGGGCGCCGTGTTACTTATCTGATGTCCCGTGCCTCTTCCCCTTTCTTTGCTCGTATCTGTTGTAACTTCTGACTCGTGGCTAATTGCGATTCTTTAACCATTTGACCAATCCACGTATCATGACACGTCACCTTTAGATATAAATATAATTTTCCCCAATATAGATAGTCCCCCCACTTTCCATTTATTCATTAGTTGAATATTTGGGAAGTGGATTTCATTAAAAGAGAATTTTTGTCACCATTAATGCTCTGACAAAATTGACGCTTCAATTGTCACTTCCATTTAATGCGTTAAACACGTGTCATCCTCTTATTGGTTCTATAATTTTGCACACTTTCTTAGGCTTTCTTTTCGACTTCCCTGTTCACGAAGTGTCAGTTATCATTATTATGGCCCTTCCATCATTGTACTTTTTCCTTTTGCCGGTTGCCCGTCAGTATAAATATAACTTCTTTCTTTGTCTTTTACCACATAAAGCGTATCGAACACTTTAATTCTTCAAATCTCTATTCACTTCCTCTTCATTCCAATCTTCTTCGCCATGACTTCACCAAACCCCAACCCTAGGAGAACCCCTATTTTAGATAACTTTCCCAATGCTCCCACTAGGTATAGAAGAGGGGGTAGACTCCGTAGCTTGGGGTCTGCTCGTGGTGGTAGCACATCCACACCTTTTCCTAGTTCTGGTCCCTCTTCCAGAACTAGAGGTTCCCTTTCTTAGAGGTCTTCTTCTAGGAATAAAGAACCCTCTGAGCCCTTACGTGAGCCTCTAGTTGAAGAGATAGTCCCGATAGAACTATCTTTTCACCATGATAGGGAATCTCTAAGGAACCAAGTGGCCACTTTAAATCGTGTCGATGCTTTCCCTACTCAGATTACAGAAATTTTAGCTCCTATAGTTCGTAAGGACTGTCACTGGAGTAGTGATTTTCCAATTATCATTCCTAATCCAAATCAGAGGATCACTTCCTACGTGATTGGATTCTCCTTTGTTTATACATACCCTTTTACTCTAGTGTAAACCAGCCATTGACCCGATCATTCTAGATTTTTGTTGTTTTTTTCAATGTTTGTTTGGGTCAAATTGGTCCAATTGTTTGGAGGGTTGTCGCCTGCTTGAGGCACCTCGCTAACATGGCAGATGTTGGCTTTACTTCCCCCACTTAATTCACCTCTACTCCCCTAGGCTTTTCCGCAATGGCGTTTTTACCCAAATAGCCAGGAGCAAGAGGGTTTTAGTGAGCCCCGAGGATGACAAAGACCGTGGATGGTATGCTCGGTTTGTTGCTTCCCCCACTACTGGTTTAGTGGGTGAAGAGAACGTTCCCTTCCCTGAGAAGTGGAACTTTGCACGTAAGTGTTATATCTTTCTCGTGCTTTTTTATTTCAAGCTTATTAATTTCTCTAATGTCGCTTCTTTTCTTTTCTTACCAACCATGGGTGCTGTGGAGAATGTGTCCAACTTCCGTGGTTGGGTAGAAAGATTGTTGAAGACCGCTCCAATAGAGGGTAGGTCATGGAAAAACCTTTCCAACCGTTACGGTTGGAAAGTAAAGACTCATGGTAAGAGTTACTATTTTATCTTTCACGTATATAAATATATTTTTTTTATTGTTCTAACTTTTATCCTTCTTTTTATCAGGATTTGCTATTCGAGGAGTTACTGCTGAGGCAGTAATGGCCTCTCGTGACTCTTTGGGTACTCGTACCTCTTTAGCCCAAGAAATAGTCTTGGGTTCTTCTTCAAAAAGAAAGCTACTGAAGAAGAAGACTCAGAGGAAGAGGATGAAGGTTCCCTGGTGACGAGACCATGAGCTAGAAGACGTATCGTCTCTGATGACGAAGTTGAAATCTCACCTCGTCTTCCTCTCTCCGAGCCTGTTGATACCCCGGTTATTATTCCTGATGACGACGTCACTCCACAGGATACCCATGAGTCCATTGACCAACTTTTCATCAGTAGTTTTGACAGGGCAACTTCGGGCCTGTTCCAGATGAACTTCCCTTATCTTCTTCCTTCTCAATTCCCGCACCTGTGATTCTTTCTTTACCTGCCTCAATTGTTTCTGTTCCTCCCTCTACTATTTTACCCCTTTCAATGCTCCTCCATTAACAATTCCCCCACCTATCGTTCACTATACGCAGGTGGGTTCTTCGAGTAGAAGTACTATTATGAGGAGCGTTACTATTGAAGTTCCTGCTGATAGCAGCCTCTTGAGAAAGTTAGGTCAAGTTGACGTTTGGCTCGAGCCTTTAATTGGCCCAATCGAGAAAGCAAAACTGGAAAGCCATAGCAACCTGACTTTAATGAGCGACATAGTGCGTGCCACTTTGAAGGTATTTTCTTTCCTTCTCTTCTCTACTTCGTAAAAATTTCTATCTTCGGGATTCTTGTTTCCCTTCTTTTTTCCTTAGGCCAATCTTATTAGCACTGAGCTGATGAACAGAATCTCCCTCTTGGAGAAGGTAGCACGTGATTTGGAGAAGGCTGCTCGTGATTCAGAGAAGGCTGCTCGTGATTCTCAGTTGGAAGCAAACAATTGGAAGGAACAATTTGATAGTGCTCAAATTAACATGGAGGATTTACAAGAGAGAAGGAGTACCTTAGAACAGCAAGTACGAGCGTTAACTTCGGAGCTAGCGGTTATCAAGGCTTCCTCAAGCCAAGTTGAGAAAGAAAAAGAATGCCTTGAATCCTCATTTTCAGAACAACTATCTAAGGCCAGCGAGGAGAATAGGGCGTTGAAGGCTCTATTGGATCAAAAAGAAGTCTACGCTGGAGAACTTGTGCAAAACTTAACTCAAGCACAAGAAGACCTTCGATTCTCTGCTGATAAGGTATGTGCTTTAGAGAGCTCTCATGCTTCCCTTCAAGCTTCTTATAATTCCGCCTTGGCCGAAAATGAAGAGCTCAAGAATGAGGTTGCTGCTTGGTAAAAGGATTATGAGATCCTTGAGGAAAAATTTGATGTGAGGTAAGTTGGGCTTTTTTGAATTCACTTCGTGATACCCTACTTGAAGTTGGCCTAGAAAACTTCGACCTGGAGGCAAAATTAGCTAAGGTCATTGAAACCATTGAACAAGCTCAGTAATCGCAGGACTTTCCTTCTCCCTTGATTGAAGCTTCCGTGGTTGAAGCTCATACGGGTATCGCATCTTCTTCAAGACCAATCGAACCTACTGCCACAAGCCAAGTTGAAACCACATCTACTGATGCCCTTGCTCAAGTTGAGCATGTTGCTGTGAATCAAGATAAACCCGCAACTGTTGATGCTCTTGTCCAAGTTGAGCCTATTGCTGTTGTGCATCTTCTTTAGTTCCCACATATTCTTAGTAAAAGATTTATCTTGAATTCCTTTTTCTGCAGGTACCACTTTGGAAAGTTGTGTTAGAAACCCTTGGCTTCATCTGAGGGTTTATTTTAGAAAATTATAATCAAACCCTCAGCTTCATTTGAGGGTTGGTTTTTGGAACGCAAGTCCCCAAGTTTTTTTTGGGGAAATTTGTATAAACAATCTCGTAATTTTATGACTGAGTTCGTACTTAGTCTTAAGTATTTAAGAAGTTTTTTATGTTATTATCTTAGACTTCTGTTTATTCTATTCTTGCCTTTATTTTTAAGGACTTATAGAATAGTTTGCATTTTTGTTCTTTAAAAATGCTTCTGTTAATCTCATGACTAAATAGTTTCAAACATGAGTTTTATAAAAGAGGGCCCTTTTATATTTTGACACTTAATGAAGAAGACGTCTCAACTTCATAATGATGTTATCATACGATAAAAGAAATAGGAACACACATGTTTCTTTGAAATAACATTGATAAGTTTTTATTTTAAACCTTGACAAGTCTTGAATAACATCTTACATGTATTTGAGTTACATCTATAACTTTCTCGTAACTGTTTTTCCTTGTAACAGATTTTTAGGAAAAAAATAATAAACACGAGGTTTTTCTTTATAACCCGTTTTAGAACAATAAATGCAAGGTTTTTCTTTATAACCTGCTTTAGTACATAGCTTTTACCCTAATTACAGTAAGGTTTTCTTTAGCCTTGGCTCGTGACTTCGTGTGACTTTTACTCTACACTTGAATTTTTCAGGCTTGATTTTTCTTCAATCTTTCTGCTTTCTTTATACATACTTGTGTATATTATGTAGTCCCCCAAGTATTTGAGTGTTGAAGTATGAAGCCTCGAGCACTTGATAGTTTCTCTCATTTGGTCCTTTTCCTGAAAAGGAAAAACATACGAGACTCGGAGGTACGATTATAGATGAAGACCCCTTTACCCGTTTAAATTTCTATCAGAATAACTGTAACCTTAGGCTAGGAATTTTAGGTTATTCTGTGTGCCTTACAGGTCGTGACTCATCATTTAGTATGGGCTAGCTTTTTGCCTATCATCTAGAATCGTTAATAAAATTTTAACAATTCAAAAAATTAAATGCAAAATGGTGATACCTGACTATGGGTATTCCTTAGAAGTAATATTTCTTCAAATGATAGCATTCTAATGTGAAGGTAGTATTTTGCCATCCATTGTCTCCAATTCATATGCTCCCTTTCCTGCAATATCCTCTATAGGGTCCTTCCCAAGTTGGACTTAATTCACCCGCGTTGGTTGCCTTTGTAGATTGAGAAACCTTTTTAAGCACGAAATCCCCAACTTTGAAGAATCTGAGGCATGCTTTCCTGTTGTAATATCATTCTATAACTTGTTTTTGTGTTGTCATTCTTATTAATGCAGCTTCTCTCCTTCCTTCAAGTAAATCTAAATTGACCCGCATCTCTTCGTCATTAGATTCTTGTATTTCTTATGTGAACCGTGTGCTTGGTTCTCCTATCTCATCTGGAATTAAAGCCTCAGCTCTATAAACCAATGAAAACAGTGTTTCTCCGTGCTCGTTTTTGCAGTTGTGCGATATGCCCATAAAACTCCAGGTAACACTTCAGGCCAGTTACCCTTTGACTCCTCTAATCGCTTCTTTAAATTGTTGATAATAACCTTGTTTCTTGATTCTGCTTGCCCATTACCTACTGGATGATAAGGTGTATATGTAATCCTTTTAATTTGACAACTCTCAAAGAACTCCGTGATTTGTGCTCTGATAAATTGAGGGCCATTATCACATACGATTTCCTTTGGTACACCAAATCGGCATATGATATTCCGCCAAATAGAATCTTTGATTTCCTTTTCTTGCGTCCACCCATTTAGTGAAATAATCAGTAAGTACGAGCAGAAACTTTACATCTCCTTTTGCTTGAGGTAATGGTCCTACTATATCCATTCCCCATTTCATAAATAGCCATGGTGCAGTGACTGGATGTAATAATTCTGCAGGTCTGTGCATATTTTTACCGTACCTCTGGCATTTATCACATTTAGCCACGAAACTTTCTGCTTCTTCTTCCATTTTAGGCTAGTAGTAACCTACCCTAATTAAGGTTTTTACCAATGACCTTCCTCCTGCGTGATTCCCCCAATGCCCCTCGTGTATTTCTCTTATTACGTACTCCATTTGTAAAGGTCCGACGCATCTTGCTAAGGGACCATTGAACATTTTACGATACAAGTTACCTTGCTTTAAGCAGTACCAAGCAGCCTTTTTTCGAAGCGCATGAGCATTTTTCTTATCATCAGGGGCGGTGTCATACTGCAAAAAAGCAACAATCTTGTTCCTCTAATCCCAAGTTAAATTATTAAAGTTTACCTCATTTTTATCAGGATCGAGAACTGAGTGAAATAAGTGTATAATTGAGGCATTTTCATCACTTGCCACATCAGCTGCAGATGCGAGATTAGCTAGGGCATCTGCTTCAACATTTTCATCCCTTGGTACTTGTATGACTTTCCAGGTTTGAAATTTCTTTATCAATTTCCGTACCTTTTCTAAATATTGTTGCACCCTTGTTTTCCTAGCTGTATAAGTCCCCAGAATTTGATTGACTACAAGTTGTGAATCACTCGTGATTATAATCTGATTTACGCCAAGTTCTCGTGCCAATTCTAGACCTGTGATCACAGCTTCATACTCCGCTTCATTGTTAGTTATGGAATGATATTTAATAGCTTGTCTAATAGTTTCACCCGTAGATGGTACCAAGACAACCCCTAAACCTGCATATTTTAAGTTAGATGAGCCATCAGTGAATAAATTCCAAGTTCCTGGGTTAGCACCATTAAAAACTTGCAGTTCTTTTTCTGTTTCTAATTGCATCCCTGGCTAAAATCAGCCATAAAATCGTCTAATACTGGTGATTTTATAGTAGTTCTAGGTTGGTATGTGATTTCATATTCACTTAACTCTATAGCCCACTTGGCCAACCTGCCTGATAACTCATGCTTATGTAATACATTTCGTAAAGGGTACGCAGTTACTACAACAATAGGATGACACTGAAAGTAAGGTCTTAACTTCCTAGATTCCATGATTAATGCAAATGCAAGTTTTTCTAACTGAGGATACCACGTCTCTGCATCTAACAAAGATTTACTAACATAATAGATAGGGGATTGATTACCTTGTTCTTCTTGAACCAAAACAGCGCTTACCGCTACTTCTTAAATAGCAAGGTAAATGAGTAGTCTTTACCCAACCTTTGATTTTGCTAGCAAATGTGGATTTGATAAGTATGTTTTAAAATTTCTGAGGGCTTGTTGACACTCTTCATTCCATTCAAAATGATCATGTTTCTTAAGGGCTGAGAAGAATTTAAAACAGTTCTCGGATGATTTAGAAATGAATCTTCCCAAGGCTGCGATTCTCCCTGTTAACCTTTGAACTTCTTTCTTGTTTGAAAGTATATCAGAGATTTCTTCAATAGCCTTAATCTGTGCAGGATTCACTTCAATACCACGGTTAGAAATAAGAAAACCTAAGAACTTACCTGATGCAACACCAAATGCACATTTTTCAGGATTTAACTTCATATTATATTTCCGCAAAATTTTAAACGTTTCAGACAGATGTGATATATGATCCCCAGAAAGCTGGGTTTTAACAAGCATATCATCTATATAAACCTCCATGGTTTTTCCTAAATGTTCTTGGAACATTTTGGTTACCAGTCTCTGATATGTTGCACCTGCATTTTTGAGTCCAAAAGGCATTACTTTATAACAGTAAGTCCCCCTCTCTGTTATAAATGAAGTTTTTTCTTCATCTGCTGGATCCATCTTGATTTGATTGTAACCTGAATATGCATCTAAAAAACTTAACAATTCATGCCCTGCAGTATTATCAATTAATTGATCTATATGAGGTAAGGGAAAAGAGTCTTTAAGACAAGCTTTGTTAAGATCTGTATAGTCTACATAAACTCGCCATTTACCGTTCTTTTAGGTACCACAACAGTATTAGCTAGCCAATTAGGATACTTCACCTCGCGAATAGATCCATCTTTAAACAAATTTTGCACCTCATCCTGAATCACCTGATTTTTTAAAGTGCCCTGATTTCTTTTCTTTTGTTTGACAGGTGGATGAGATGGGTCCTCATTTAACTTGTGAGTCATTACCTCCGGTTGTATACCTGTCATATTAGAATGGGACCAAGCAA
This sequence comes from Nicotiana glauca, assembly GCA_026770625.1. NCBI lineage: Eukaryota > Viridiplantae > Streptophyta > Magnoliopsida > Solanales > Solanaceae > Nicotiana > Nicotiana glauca. Next base: position 15,781 of record MU783657.1, read on the forward strand.
AACAATCTGCGTTAGCTTTTAAAAATTCAATCAACTTACGCTTCATATCCGGGCTGAGATTGGCTCCTATATACACTTTTCTCTCCAGCCAGTGTATAAACAAAACCACAACCTCCAACTCTTCTATCGTTGTTTTGATGTTTTCGTTTTCTTCTGGTTCTTGAATGGTATTAGGCCTTGAATCCACATCTGTTTGACCTTGTTCAGTTGAGGTTGACGCCATGTTATCCTCAATTGAATTCTGTAATTGCTATTTTTCTTCACCCTTAACACTTGAATCTACCACGGAGTTGATGCTCCTGGATGTTTGTTGATCGCCCTTGATTTGACATATTCCCCATGGCGATGGAAATTTAATGACTTGATGCAAGGTTGATGAAACAACATCCATGTCATGGATCCATAGCCTCCCAAGAACCATGTTATAAGCCATTTCCACATCCACTACCTGAAATTTTGTATCTTTGGCAACGTCTTCTACGAATGTAGTAAGTATCACCTCCCCTTTAGTTACAATACTGAAGTTGTCAAATCCTGACAAAGTATGCGCTTTTGAAACCAATTTATCTTCTACTTGCATCTCGCGTAGTACTCGTATCAAAATAATGTTCAGAGAACTACCTGGATCAATCAAAACTCGTTTCACGTTAGTGTCATATACAAGTAAAGATATTACCAGTGCATCGTTATGTGGAGTTAATAGACCCTCGGCATCTGCATCATCAAATGTAATATTTTCTTCCTCCAATACATGTTGCAGCCGCTTCCCGTGAGTAATTTTTACTTTGGAAATCTCATTAGTTGCAGTATATGATACACCATTGATATCTTCACCCCCACTTATAACATTGACAGTTCTTTTGGGTGAAGGTGGTTTTGGAAGCTCCTGCCTGTTCTTCATGTATGCTTGTTTACCTTTTTCACTGAATAACTCAGTGATATACCCCTATTTTAACAAATGATCAACTTCACCCTGCAAAAACCTGCAATCTGCTATTTTATGCTCGTGATCGTTATGAAATTCGCACCAATGATTAGGGTTTTGTCTGTTTGGATTTGATCGCATCTCCTTTGGCCACCATATCTTATCTTCCATGCTTCTTAAAATATCCACGAGTTCATAAGTTCTCACATTGAAATTATAACCGCTAAACCTTGCCTTCAGACTTCTATCATCGTCTTGTGGCTCACGTGTGCTTCGGTCGTTCCCAAATCTTAAGGATGAGCCTGACTCTTTATTCCTTGATTTGTGATCGTACCTCTGATTGTCCTGTTTTGACGGTGAGTCTCTTCTCGCAGGTCTTATGTAAGGCTCGTACCTATTTTTACCGGATCTTTTTTTGGCTTCTGCACGTCTCGAACATACCTTTTCTTCTTTTTGAAATCGTGGAACAACATCTTCCTCAATCCTCAGCTTCGTGCTATACCTGTTATAAATATCATTCCATGTCGTAGCTGGGAATTATCGAAGGCTTTCCTTGAGTTTTCTCGTAACTTCCGAGCTTTTTTCATTCAAATTACTTGTGAAAGCTATAACTGCCCAATTGTCAGGTACACGTAGCAATGTCATTCTTTCACGTTGAAATCTATCCACGAATTCTCTAAGCAGTTCTGAGTCCCTTTGCTTGATTTTGAAAATATCCTCCATTCTTTCCTCTACTCTTTTTAGCTCCCGAGTGTGCTTTGATGAAAGAATCTGCAAGCTCAGCAAAAGAGTTTATAGAATTTCCGGATAAAAGAGAATATCATGTTAGCGCTCCTTAGGTGCGTGTTTCGCCAAATTTTTTGACTAATACTGATTCAATCTCCTATTTAGTCAAATCATTGCCTTTTACGCCCGTTGCGAATGCAGTCACGTGGTCTCGTGGGTCTATTGTTCCATCATATTTTGAAATATCAGGCATTTTGAATTTTTTTGGAATTGAAATTTGAGCAGCATTTGGCTTCCAGGATTATTGCGAATATCGATCCATATCTACCCCCTTGATTATGGGTGGCACCCCGGGTATCTGTTCTATGCGCTCACTTTGCTCCTTGAGCTATTTGTGCAAGGTTAGTACTAAATTTTGCAAATCAGAATTAAATACATTACCTGGTTCTCTCTTCTGTGATTCGCTGGGAGTTTCACCACCGCATGAGTTAACAAGCCCAGAATGAGGGTTTTCCAAAGTGTTGTTATTTGGAGTAGGCGCGGGTGCTACAACAGGTAATTGATTAACAAGTGCCTCAACTACTTTACTGACTTGAGCTGCAATTAATTTCTGCAAAGCCTCGTCAACAGCTTCAGCATTTTCAAATTGAGCATGCTCGTTTACTTGAGACCCATCAGGACTACCCTCACGAGATTGTCGTGGTGAGCTGTGTGGAGTAGGAACTCGAGCGTTAATATGTTGTGGATCTTCCTGATTTTGTTGATTCACTTGGTTTCCTTAAGTGTTATCACTGTTGTTTGCCATAGTTGATGCAACAAGGAAAGTTGAGTGAAGAGAAAATAGATTATTAGATTACCGGTAACGGAACCAATTTGTTTAACCAAAAAATAGAATTTTAGTCAAAGCTAGAATTTAGAAGAACTCGGGTTACTAATAATAGAGAAAATGAATAAAACAAAATAATTCTGGATAGCAAGATGATAATCAACAAATAAACCAATGTATATTTAAATAGAGTTTCATGTCCTTACAACTGATCATATATCTCCTTTTTATAGGTGCCTTTGAGAATATACGTTTTGCTCGAATCATAATGAGGCTTATAAGTAATTAAAGACATTGAATGCTACGTTACACAATCATTACATTCAAAATATATTCTCTAACGTATTTAACATTTAATGACCATTAAATGTCGTATCTACACTCGTTTCTATTGTGAGATTCATTTATTCTAATTCTCGGATATAAATGACTTAAATAGGTACGAGCGCAGTGTTACTTATCTGATGTCCCGTGCCTCTTCCATTTTCTTTGCTCGCAGCTGTTGTAACTCCTGACTCGTAGCTAATTGTGATTCTTTGACCATTTGACCAATCCACGTGTCATGACACATCATCTTTAGATATAAATATAATTTTCCCCAATACAACAAGTTTTATACACGTTTACAACTACTAGATGTAAATAATTTCTGACGCTGGCTAAAAGTAATAATACCCCTACATATATCCGGTAAAAATTACACGGGGCGCCCTATTTGGTCGCCCCTATTTAACCTATACCCATTTTTTAAAAAGTTTTAACTTGTACTCACTTTTTAAATAACTTCAGTCCCCTTTCTCCTCCTCCTCCTCCTCCTTCGTTTTCTTCTTCTTCTTTCTTCTGCTGCTGTTGGTGCTGCTATGAAACTTCAGTTCATGGGATGATTGCCATAAGTATGTTTATCAGATTATTTAAAAATAAATTATAAATAATTATGTAAGTTAGTAGACAATAATTTGTGAATATTTTCACGTACAGAAAGTTTAAGGTCACTCTTAGTGATTCTTTTCATGATAATTCTGTTACTTTCAAGTGTATTATTTCCAAAATTTATGATTTAGATATTGTTGGCAATCTGATTATTTTATAGTAGTAATACACTATGAAAGAATAAGGTGATTATTTATCTAGTATGTTAGAAAGGTTTTTCAAAAACTTCAGCTTATATAGTGCTGAAATTTTTACAAATGAACTAAATAACTTCAGTATCTTCTGCTGAAGTTTTTAAAAAATATTTATGACAAAACTAATGAATCCAAGACAAAAAAAACTTCAGCTTATTTAGTGCTGAAGTTTTTACAAATGAACTAAATAACTTCAGCATCTTTTACTGAAGTTTTTGAAAAAGCTTAATGACAAAACTAATGAATCCAGGACAAAAAAAATTCAGCTTATTTATTACTAAAGTTTTTACAAATGAACTAAATAACTTCAGCATCACAAAAATTCAGCTACTAGAATGCTTAAGTTCAGCAATTACAAATAAAAACTTCAGCAAATAGAGAACAAAACTTCAGCACAAGAATGCTTAAGTTCAACAATTACAAACAAAAACTTCAGCACACTTGGTTCAGCAATTTTTGTTACTTCAGGCCCGTCTACTAGAATGCTGAAGTTTGCGTGATTGCCTCTGCTAGGGGTGTTCATAAAAACCCAAAAAACTAAACCAAACCAAACCGAAGAAAAAAACCGATACTTTTTTGTTTGGTTTGGTTTTGGTTTTGAATTTTAAAAACCAATCAAATTTGGTTTGATTTTGGTTTCAATTAAAAAATAACCAGAAAAAACTGAACCAAACCGACTATAGAGTAGCTCTCTCTCTCTCTCTCTCTCTCTCTCTCTCTATATATATATATATATATATATATATATATATATATATATATAATGCCCATGAGTTGTTGCCATTGCATGAATTCTTCTTTTGTCCAAGGAGAAAACATGATTTGTGCTAGTTGAGATTGAGATTCTTGAGACTCTTCTTCTTCAACTAGGTCTGGCCATTTTTTTTGGATTGGAAATTGAGATTGGTCCTGAACTTTCTATCATACGAACTTGGGGGACTCCACTCATGGTGTAGTCTGATGGCTTTCTATATTTGGGCTGGTTTGGTCCAGCTGCGCCTTTTGGGAGTTGCTTGGAGGCAACTGAAATTTTTTGTTGTGTGGAAACAACATTTGTATTAGATTGGTTGGGTATTGTTTCAATAATATTTTCCTCTGGCGGAGGAAGAGCAGGTATTGGAGGATAGAGATCTAGCTGCAATCTGTACTAAACCAAAATGGAGATAATTGTATTTTCGCTTATATGTTTCTATAGACTTTGGGATTAAAAGTTTGATTTCCTCATGATCTGATTCAAGAGGGATGGTTTGCTCAATTGTAGAATATGTGTCACAACCCGGATTTCCCACCCTTGTGAGTCGTGATGGCGCCTACTAGTAGAAGCTAGGAAAGCCACAAATCATAAACTCCTAACTCCTTTATTTTAAATCCTTTTTATGAATCATAACCACAAGCATTAAATATTTAAATAACACCGGAAATATGGAAATAAAGCGGAAGACTTAAATTAAATAAGTTGAACAATAATGCGAAATTCAACATGTGCCTCTACCCAAGAACTGGTATCACAACATCCACGGAGTACTAAGAGTACTAAATACAACCGTTTGAAAGAAATAAAATACTATTTGTCTCGAATACATGAGATAACAGAATGAAATATAAGATAGAGAAGACGCTGGGCCTGCAGATGCCTGCAAGGCTACCTCGGTGTCTCGGTGGACTGAAGGCTGGCTCCCGAGCTACTGCTGTTGTTCGGGACTTGGATCTATGCAAAAGAGCACAGAGTGTAGTATCAGCATAACCGACCCCATGTGCTGGTAAGTGCCTAGCCTAACCTCGACGAAGTAGTGACGGGGCTAGACAAGACTACCACATAAACCTGTACAGTTATATATATATATATATATATATATATATATAACTGTACAGGTTTATGTGGTAGTCTTGTCTAGCCCCGTCACTACTTCGTCGAGGTTAGGCTAGGCACTTACCAGCACATGGGGTCGGTTATGCTGATACTACACTCTGTGCTCTTTTGCATAGATCCAAGTCCCGAACAACAGCAGTAGCTCGGGAGCCAGCCTTCAGTCCACCGAGACACCGAGGTAGCCTTGCAGGCATCTGCAGGCCCAGCGTCTTCTCTATCTTATATTTCATTCTGTTATCTCATGTATTCGAGACAAATAGTATTTTATTTCTTTCAAACGGTTNTAATTCCAAGTAAAAGTCATCAAATAACGAAGGAAACAACATAACTCAGACATCAATAAAGAATCAGAAAGTAGCAAGTGCACGGCATCACCCTTCGTGCTTTTACTCTCATCCTCACAAAGCAATGATATAATAAAACGTACACGGCATCACCCGTCGTGCTTTTACTCTCTTTCCTCACATATAATTAATAGAATCGGCACGAAATGGTACATCGTGTGGCACGGCATCACCCTTCGTGCATTATACTCTTTCCTCACAATAAGCAAATAATGCACGGCATCACCCTTCGTGCTTCACACTCTTTCCTCACAATAAACAAACAATGCATGGCATCACCCTTCATGCTTTAATACTCTTCTTCCCCCAAACAACAATCACAAAATAAGGGGCAAGAGAATAAACAAAATAATAATAGAAATTCCAGCAAGGGAACATAATTAATTAATTAAATCCCGGCAAGGGTACAACATCAATAATCTCAACATCCCGATAAGGGAAAATAATCAACAAAGCAACAGTATCCCGACAAGGGAACAATTTAATAACGCTTTCTCTTTCTTTCACTTTTATTTCATAACTCACTTTACCACTTGAGCCAACACTCCAAAGGGTTCAATCATCTCATATACTTTCACAATTGTAATAGAACTTGAGCCAATGCTCCCTGATGTTTATAGGTCACAATTTCCTTCCACAAGCTTTTCACAACAAATAGGAATCTTCACCAAGGCATGAGAATTACAACGAAATCAAGATATTCACAATTTAAAGACTCACAGTCATGCTAGACACCAATGTATAGATACTCGTCACCATGCCTATACGTCGTACTCGACAATTACCACATAGCAAATAGGACTCAACTCCTAATCCCTCACGCTAAGGTTAGACCAAACACTTACCTCGATGCCTTGAACATAACTCAAGCCTCAATTATAACTTTACCCCTTGATTCCACTACCAATTCGCTCGTATCTAATCACAAATTACTTAATTATATTAATAAACACTAAATGAATCAACTCAATGCATGAAAATGAGTTTTCCAAAGTTTCATCCAAAAAGTCAAAAATCTCCCCCCGGGCCCACATGGTCAAAACCCGAGGTTCGAACCAAAACCCGATTACCCATTCTCCCACGAACTCAAATATATAATTTATTTTGAAATCGAACCTCAAATTGAGGTCCAAATCTCCAATTTTTGAAAAACCTAGGTTCTATCCAAAACACCCAATTTCCCCCATAAAAATCTTTGATTTTAGGTTGAAATCATGTTAAAATCTGTTAATGATTGAAAGAAATGAGTAAAAAACTAACTTACAATTGATTTGGAAGAAGACTTGTTCTTGAAAAATCGCCTAAGTGTGTTTGGGTTTGAGAAAATATGAAAAATGGGGTTCAAAATTGTTTAAGTGTAAAATTGCAGGTCTGTGATATAGAAAATGCGAACAGGGATTCGCAATTGCGATTGCGAACCCTGACCTCTTAGATGTGGAAAATGCGAAACAGGGTTCGCATTTACGAACCCTTCAGAAATTCCCAACTTTCGCATTTGCGAAAGAGTTGTCGCATTTGCGACAAGGCCTGCCGGGGTCTCATCCTCACATTTGCGATGCAAGGCTCGCATTTGCGAGACTGGCTTCGCAAATGCGAAGCCTGCAGATCAGAAATACCAGCTAACTTGTAAGTTCAAAAATGCAACCTGTGGCCTATCCAAAATTCACCCGATCCCTCGGGGCTCCAAATCAAATATACACACAACCTCAAAAATATCCTACGGACTTACTTGTGTGATTAAACCGCCAAAATAGCAACATCGAATTAAACCTCAAAATCTAAGAATTCTTTCAAACTTCATAAAATATTAAATTTTCCAATTTAGGTCCGAATCACGTCAAACGACATCCGTTTTCAACCAAATTTCACCGGAATGACTTAAACCATATATAAGACCTTTACCGTGCGCCGGAACCAAAATACAGGCCCGATACCAACACGTTCTAATCAATTTTTCACTTTAAATTTCCTTAAACAATTTCAGAAAATAATTTTACTAAAAAATTCATTTCTCGGGCTTGGGACCTCGGAATTCAATTTCGGGCATATGCCCAAGTCCCATATTTTCCTACGGACCCTCTGGGACCGTTAAATCACGTGTCCGGATCCGTTTAGCCAAAACGTTGATCAAGGTCAAATTAATTTATTTTATAGTCAAAACTTATTATTTTTCACACAATTTCTCATTTAAGCTTTCCGGCTACGTGCCCGGATTGTGAACGCAAATCGAGGTGTCTCTAAATGAGATTTTTAAGGCCTCGAAGTTATAAAATTTAATTTAAAATAAGTGATGACCGTTTGGGTCATCACAATATGGTAATCACTGGTTAAGGGCTAATATAGCCCTTAGCGAAATGTCGTTCGTCTTTTTTACCCCTTTAAAATAGAGTTCGCACTGGACAAAATAGTCATTTAATTATCTTCCTATATATAATATTAATCATTCAATTTACTTTCCTAATATTTAGAAATACACATTTAATTACTTTTCTATTTAGGACCTTGATTTATAAAAGTGAAAAATACATTTCTAAAATTTCTACCATAAATAAATGAGAAAAGTACGTGTTAGAGAAGGAACTAAAATATCTTCAATTCCTAAAATGTTAAGTTAATTAAAAAATATATATTTCAAGAAGGAATCAAATTATTTTAAATTCTAATTTTTCCTATACATAAGTAAAAAAGGACAATACATCAAAAGGAAACGCTTCTACTATTGTTATGGGTTTCGGCAACTTTGTCAAACAAAAACGTAGAATCCTTTTCTCCTTTTTTTAAAACTTTTCTATTTATATGATTTTGAAATGTTATATTTTTACTTTGATCTATATATATAATCATGTAATCCATAAATATAATTATTTAGAAAGAGATTAGGTGGAATGAGTTCTTTTAGAGTGTTCATACTTTCTCATGTGATGCATAAGTTAGAGCTAAATGAAAATTTTCGAGATGAGAAGAAACATAAGACTCAAAAAAGGGGATAAAATTAAGAGTGTTTGGTTGACGACCTACGAAGATTAGTTTACCTAGATTATAGAAGTATATCGAGTACATGCAGAATAATTTTTTTGTATATATTTTTATTGATTAACACGATAGACACGTGCAACGCACGTACACTAAAAACTAGTATATATATATATAAAGTTTCAAAAATTTTATGGTAAATGTTAATCGTTTGCACTTTTAGTACAGTTCTTTACCTTTACATTCTAGTTTGATTGGTAGTTTTCTTTTGTTAAGTTTAAGAATCTATTTCACATTAAAAATTATATATTTTTAATTGAGTCCTTAAATTATTCATCACTATTTGACTCAATTATCATCAATATATCTTGATAAATAATAAATTTTTCAAAAGGCAATGGATTTGATAGTGTTACGTTAAAAATGTGGTCGTCGGATGTCACAACTCGGATTTTCCACCATCGGGATCGTGATGGCGCCTACTCGTGGTAGCTAGGCAAGCCAAGTTACTCACCATTTTCATAAATAAAAATATCCTGTTGTCAATTTAATAGCATGAATAATAATAATAATAACAATAGCTGCGGAAGTCTAATTTTAAAAGTCTAAAAATAAATGTGAACTGCTCAACAATATCCTCTACCCAAGATTTAGTGTCACAAACTCACGAACCACTAAGAATAAA
>MU783657.1:57421-68123 GCA_026770625.1 Nicotiana glauca
AAAATGATCAAAATAAAGGAGGCAAGTAATCTAGAAGATCACATGACATAACACTTCATAATATCTCATGAGAGATTCAGGTACCTGAATATATGAATGAAGAGATCTCTATGTTATGTCATTATGAAAATATATTGAAACTGATATAAAATCTTCGTTGACGTCAACCTTCAAGAAGCTAGTGCACAATATTGGGATGTGAAGGCTCAAGGATGTGAATTGATGCTCTCATCAGGTCGTTAATGCGCGTTGCACTCTTTTTCCCTTACAAGATTTTGTCCCACTGAGTTTTTCTTGCAAGGTTTTTAACGAGGCAACCAAAAGGCGTATTGTAGATATGTGTACTCTTTTTCCTTCTATAGAATTTTTTTCCCACTGGGTTTTATTTTAGTTAAGGTTTTAACGAGGCACATTATCTGTTGAATAGACATTCAGGGGGAGTGTTATAAATAGAATTCTATTTATGGTGAATGTCCACATTTAGAGAGATTCTAGGGTTTATTACTTGGTGGCTAAGTCAATCTCTCCCTATAAATAAAGAGTTCTATTCCATTATAATGGATCTGATATCAATATGAATTCCTTCTCTCTCTATTTAGCTGCAATACTCTTCTTCTTTTATTATTTTATAACACTTAAATTATAGAATTGAATTATAGTAATCTTCAAATTCATTATTAGAAACACGCGAAGGGCTGAGAGCCCGTTTAGATGAGCTTATTTTAAGTAACTTTTAAGTCGAAATAGTTTTTAAGTCAGAAGTTAGAAAGTCTAATTTTTGTTATTTGGCTTGATTTTGTTATTTTAGCCTAAAAACAAGTGTTTAAAAGCACTTTTTTACTCTATCCAAATACTACAAAATGACTTAAAAGTACTTAAAATAAGTCAATCCAAACGGGCACTTAATGTGCTCGTCGCAAATTGTTTCTGACTTTTTTTTGGTTATTGAGATTAAAAAAAAATAATTTAAACAAAATTCGGTATAGTTTTATATTGTGATTGGTTTGAATACATATATTTTTGGTAAAAGTGATATTACAATTTTATACATTATATTCCGTAATTATTTTATATTGGATTCAACATGAGATAAACTCATACATTGACTAGTTATGTAAAGTATGTAACTAAGACGAAAATAACTTTCATTTCAAACTTTCCATTTTTTTAATTTTTGTTAAGAATAAGGATTAACTTATAGCATTTTATATTATACACCATACATTCTATTTTTAGTGCGCTAAACCAAATATCCACAAAACATATATATACACACTAAAATAATCCGGTGATTATTAATAATTGTAATACAATTTATGCATTATAATGTTTGTATAACTTCTTTAGCAAATCAAACAATCCCTTAAAATATTTTATTTGACTAGGTAATATGATAATGATAAATAACAGATTGTTCTATCCAGGAAAGAAAATATAATGCGTGAAGAGTATTCTTTTATGTGAAAACCTATCCAAAACTATAACTAAACTTAGTGGCTACGATACAAAATTATTGCAGAAATCAGGGGAGAAAACGGCACATAAATGCGTGTGATTATTATATACACATATTTGTGCAAAAGTACTACATAAGGGGTGTCTTATTTTCTCACCAAACTCAAGTTTTTTTTGTCTAAGTTTGGTATGTGATTGCCCTGATAAACTATTATGCCAAGATTCTCAACATTCTGATATTAGTTGCCCACAAACATCAGTAAGGGCCGTTTGGTGGGGTGTACAACAGAGGCGGCTTGATAGTGTTGGTGGCTTAAAGCCAAATTATATTAAGAGATCTATTAAATTAATTTGATAAACTTTATATAATAATGAGACACAAAAGAACTTGTTTTTTGTTCTATGGAATATGGATCAATCAAACATGATAAAAAGAAAATAATTAATTTGAAAAAACTAAATCCAAATTAGAAACTCAAGCGTTAGCAGATGAACGTACCACTCATCGATACAACCTAGCTAATTATAGAAAAAAATAAATATAATTTAGTCACTCATCTATACAACCTCACCAATCTAAAAAAATATTAAACTTTGAAATGTCTTTTTAATAATTATTATTATATTATATATTATATATAATAATAGAATATATTATGCTTTGGGGTCTTTAGTATTGGTTGATTGATTATTGCACTGGAGTATTACGATCTTACAAGTTTTCCAGAATGTGATGCAAAGCGGGTACTTGAGTTGCTCTACAAGAAGCAGGACAAAGAAAAAGTCGAAAGCAAGAGCAAACACTAATATAGTTGCTGGGTATGCATTTCTTGCTCTTTATAGTGTAAAAAGAGGCATAAGTAAAATAGTTATTAAAAGAATGTTTAAGTGGCGGTTATGCTTTCCTGAGCCGATGGTCTATTGGAAACAACCTCTCTATCTTTACAACCTCTCTGAACCGAAGGTACGCATTACCTTCCTAGACCCCACTATGTTGGATTCTACGGTGTATGTTGTTATTGTTAAGTAATGTTACTCTTGATATTAACAGCTTTAGACAAGAGGGGTTGCTCTGATGGTAAGCAACCCCCACTTCCAACCGAGAGGTTGTGAGTTCGAGTCTCCCCAAGAGCAAGGTGGGAAGTTCTTGGAGGGAAGGATGCTGGGGGTCTATTTGGAAACAGCCTCTCTACCCCAGGGTAGGGGTAAGTTCTGCGTACATACTACCCTCTCCAGACCCCACTAAGTGGGATTATACTGGGTTGTTGTTGTTGATCTTTAGTATTGGGGGCCTAAAGCAGTAGCTTTACCGGCCTTATCCTTCGACCGCCCTTGGTGTATAAAAATAGTACTGAATAGGATGTATTAGTGATGTTAGGATTATTTCTTATCGACCGTTTGATGCGGTGTATTAAAAATAACATGCATTACATCACTTTAAAAAGAATTACTTTGTTTACAAAAATACCCTCCACATTCTTTGGAAAGAATTTGGAAAAAGGTTTTGAAAGAGCAGTTCAATTTTTATATATGCTTATCCATACATTATAAATTATGGTATTGTTAATGCCATGATTTGCTATGTATAAGAATAATACTAAATAGGGTGTGTAACTAATACAAATACTAAATAGGGTGTAAGTAATACCTAGGAAAAACCAAAGCAAAACGCTAGTCATTGAACGCAAAATCAAAGAAATTATTACAAAGGACCAAGGAAAACAACATGTAAAAGGAAAAATGCAGGAGGATAAGTTAGATCTAAACGGTGACAGTGAGTTGAATTGGCCAGATCTGAGCTGCAATCGTGTAAATCAGCTAGCCCATTGAGTCCAGTCAATCAAGGGATACCTAAATTAAACATAATCGTCGGCCGTCATTGGTGGAGCGAGCACGAGCAAAGCAAATTCCAATATAATGGTAACTACCAGACCTATAATGGAGCAGAGAAATGGAATAATACCAGTACAAGTTGAGGAAGAGAAGCACAAACAGATGAAAACAAACAATATTGGAAGGTCATGGGCAGGATTATTTCAAGAAAATAAACTTGACGTAAAAGGGATGGATCTAACATATATAACACCATTGATGCAAGAGGGTGAAGTAGTAGTGCAAATTTTGGAAGAAGACATAGTTGAGAAGAAGCAGAAATGGAATCGAGTAATAATTATATACGTAGTTAGAAATACTCCAACTATAGGAGCTATTGAACAATCTGTTGTTGGTCAATGGGGGAAAATCAGGAAGCCTAAAGTACTATTTCACAATGATGGATAATTTATAATTTTGATGCATAATTCTGAAGAAAGGGATGAGGTATTAATGAATGGACCTTATACTATGAAGTAGACCAGTAATATTAAAGCCATGGACTCAGGGATTTGATTTTAGTGAAGAGGTGCTGAAAACTATTCCTCTATGGGTTAAATTCCCAAAACTTCTACTGAATTATTGGAGTAACCTAGCCCTTAGCAAAATTGGGAGTGGATTAGGGAAACCTCTTTATGCTGATGCACTCACAACTATGGCTGGTAGGATCTCATATGCTTCGATTCTAATTGAAATGGGCATAACAAGGACTTTACCAGGGACAATTAAGCTGATTGATCCTACAGGTAAAGTGATTGAGCAACTGGTACAATATGATTGGAAGCATCAATATTGTCAAACATGCTGTCAAATTGGTCACTCATTCATAACCAGCAAATGCATAAACAGGAAGGGGACAACAAAACTATAGAGCACAGAACCAAAAATAGGTATGGAAAGCTGTGAGGAAACTTGATCCAAAGATTGATAAAATAGATACAAGTGGAAGATTTCTGGAACAAGTGGAGGAGGATAAAGAAGAGGCTCAAAACAACAAGCCAAATGAAGAGCAATGGCAACTGGCAAGAGGGAAGTCTGTATCAAAGAAGAATATGGAAGGGGGAAATGCGAATGGAGTTAATATAGGTAATGCTTTCAAAGCTTTGGTGGATACTGCACAAAAGATAATTCAAATGACAGAGAATCAAGACCAAGGTAGAGAGCTGCCTAGAAATAGAGGCAGAGGTGGTACTATGAATCCAACATCCATAAAATAATGAACATCATATCTTGGAATGTTAGAGGATTGAATAAGAGGTACAAGAAAAAAGAACAAAAAAAATTTATTAGAGAAAATAAGGTGGTGTTAATGGTTGTGCTAGAGAATAGAGTCAAGGAAGTAAGGGCATAATCTATTATAAAGAAAGTGTTAAATAGTTGGAGATGGATAGCAAACGATACAACTGCTCCAGGTGGAAGAATATAGGTTGTTTGGGACTAGACAAAGGTGGATTTTGAGAGCTATGATATACATAAGCAATACATAATAGGGCAGGTTACAGAACTCCAGAATGGCAACAAGTTTAACTTTGGAGCCATTTATGGTATGCATATTGTTCAAGATAGCAAATTATTATGGGAAGATATACAAAAAAGCATAACTAGTATTAATGGACCTTGTGTGTTAATGGGGGACTATAATACTATTTTATCTAGTAAAGATAGGATACAAGGGACCCCAGTACATGAATTTGAAGTGAAAGATTTCAAAGAGTTCATTTGGGAGGCTGGACTAATGAATTGAGAATAGTTGGAAGGAAGTACACTTGGACAAACAATCATGTCCATAGTAAGATAAACAGAATATTTGTCAATGCTACATGAATCCAGAAATGGCCTATAATGGAGGGGAGGGTGTTGCAACCTGGATTTTCTAATCATTATCCCTTGAGCATATCAATTGATACTAACCAACAGAATGGAAAGAGAGCTTTCAAGTTTTTCAATTGCTTGACTCAACACAAAGAATTTGAGGATACTATGTACAAATGCTGGAATAAGAGGGGTGGGTGGAACAACAATGAATAAGGTGTGGATGAAACTCAAGATACTAAAGACCAAGCTGAACCAAATGAATAGTCAAGATTTTAACAGTACTGGACAAATAATTCAAGTATCAAGAGCAAAGTTGGAAGGGATTCAGGAACAAATGGTTGGACCTGGGAATAACACTGAAAGTGTAGCTCAAGAAAAAGAGGCAAATATGGAGTTGGCTAAATGGCTTGAAATTCAGGAAAGTATAATAAAGCAGAAATCAAGGATTAAATGGCTCAACCTGGGAGATTCAAATACAACATATTTTCATGCATGTGTTAAGAATAGACAAGCAACTAATCACATTGGAAGATTTATTAATACTGCAGGGCAACTACTCATGAATGCTAATGATGTGGAAGCAGAAATACTGAAGTTCTACAAGCAGCTACTTGGAACAGCAACAACTCAAATACCAGCAGTTAATATAGAAGTGATGTAGAAATGCTACAATCTAAGTAGACAACAACAAATGAAGCAAATAAGAGCAGTAACTGAAGATGAAATCAAGTAAGCATTACAGGGAATTGACGACAACAAAGTACCAGGATGTGATGGATACAATGCATTCTTTTATACGAAAGCATGTCATATTATAGGGAAAGAGGTGACTCAAGCCGTGATGGAGTTTTTTGAGGAAGCTGTAATGTGCAAACCAATCAACTGTACAACTATTACCCTAATAGCAAAAGTGAAGAACCCTAGTAATATTAAAGAATTCAAACCAATATCATAGTGTACTGTGTTATACCAGATTATCTCCAAGATACTAACAACTAGACTGCATGAAGTTATGCCAGACTTGATTGACAATTGTCAAACAGCTTTTGTGCCAGGAAGATTGATCACAGATAATATTATAATGAGCCATGAACTGGTCAAAGGTTATGGGAAGAAGAATATATCACCTAGGTGTATGTTGAAGATTGATATGCAAAATGGCTTATGATTATGTGAAATGAGTATATGTTGAACAGGTGATGAGGTTATTGGGACTTCCAGAAAAATATGTAAGATGGGTAATGGTTTGCCTTAGTAATGTATCGTATTCAATCATTGTCAATAGGAAACCAATCAAGCCATTTGAAGCAAAAAGAGAATTAAGACATGGAGATCCTCTTTCACCATTGATATTTGTAATTGCTGTGGAGTACCTATGTAGATTAATAAAGCAGCTCGGAAACAACAAAGAATTCAGATTTCATCCAAGGTGTGCTAAAGTGAGACTAATACAATTGGGATTTGATGATGATCTTCTGTTATTTTGTAAAGGAGATGTGCAGTCTGTTGTGGCATTGCATAAACAATTTCAAATATTCTCTGCAGCTTCTGGGCTAGTGGCAAATACAAGTAAAAGCAGTGTGTATTTTGGAGGTGTAGATAGCAGGATACAGATGAATATAATGGAAGTATTAGGATACACTAAAGCTGATCTACCTTTTAGATACCTTGGTGTCCCCTTGCGTACAAAAAGATTAGCAGCAATTCAATGTGAGCCCCTGATTAATAAAATGCTTAATAGAATTCAATGTTGGACAGCCAGGTTTCTATCTTATGCAGGAAGAGAAACACTGATCAAAAGTGTGCTGGGAACAATTCAGAACTTCTGGGCACAAGTATTCATTATGCCAAAGAAAATTATACAATTTATTGAGGCAATCTGCAGAAGGTTTTTATGGTCGGGCAGTGCTGAACCAACAAAGAAAGATTTGATCGCTTGGGACAAACTATGTGCACCTAAGACAGCATGGGGATTAAACTTCACAAACATAGAACTTTGGAATAAAGTTGCTATTTGTAAACTGCTTTGGAACATTTGCAAGAAGAAAGAGAAGCTGTGGGTGCAGCGGTTTCATGCATACTATATAAAAGATAACAATATATGGGATACTAAATCAAAGAATAACTCTTGGGTTATTCAGAAAATATTCAAGGCCAAGACACAATTCCAAGAGGCTGGATACTTAGAGGATGATGTGAGGTACATTGACAGTTTTTCCACCAGAAAGATGTACAAAGTACTACAAGGGGACTTCCAAGAGGTGACATGGAGATGTTTAGTATGCAACAGCAAGGGAATGCCAAAATGAATCTTTATCCTAAGACTAGCTATACAAGACAGGTTAGCTACTAAAGAAAGACTAGCAAGATGGGGCTTAGTAGATGAAACTTTGTGTATAATGTGCCACAGGAACAATGAAACAGTGCATCACTTATTTTTGACTGTGATTATTCAAACGAGATATGGTAGAAGTTACTATGATGGCAAGAGGTCATGAGAAGGAAAAAATAGTGGCAGGAAGAGGTTCAATGGGCAGAGAAGAAAGTAGCAGGGAAGAGTACAGGAGCAGAGATATACAGAATGGTTTTGGCTGCAGCAGTCTACCATATTTGGCAAGCTAGAAATAGTGTTATTTTACAGAAGAAACAAATCACTGCACAGAGTATAGTGAAAATGATAGTTCAGGAGATACATATAAGAGCTCAAAATTATAAAATATTGGATACGTATCTAAGTAATGTGAATTGGTATCCAGTATGAGCTAAGTAAGGGTTGTATTAGGAGTTTAAGAAGTAGAGAAGAAATTTCATGCTGGGTCTTCATGTCCAGCAGAAGATGTCTGTAGTTGGTTGTTTGTAAGCTGTAATTATTTACTTAACAATAAAATTCTTTAATTACCAAAAAAAATAAAAATACAAGTGCTTAGTTATGCAGAGTTTAAAAAACACTATCAAATGAGGAATTAACAATACCGAAGCTCATACATGTATTATTTCCCTAATACATCTACCAAGATCTCTAAGTGTTCTGATTAACTTTTAACCCTTTGCAACCATTTGGGAATTGAAAGAATTATTCTCGTACGTCTATAGTAAAAGAATCAATATTTTATGTTCCATGACCAAATATTGATTTAGCAGACTAATTGTAGTTGCTAATTACATAAGATGAATACTATGAAATACCCATCACGATGAAGAAACAAACAAAACCAAAAGTTCATCTTATATGTGGCACAAAACACCGGACTCTAATTATTGTTCATATTTTTTTGAATCAACGTCAGTCTAAATATTTAATAGGCGATGGACATGATTTGATTGAAGTTTGATTAAAAACATGTTTATGAAGTTATACCTCTCAAACCTCTTTTTCAAACTTCAAATTCTCTATTTCAAATTTGAAGTTGAAATAGTTGACAAATCTGCGAAAGGATGCAGTTAAAGAAGAAAAACTAGCTAGTAGACCGGAAAGAATTTAATAAAACACATCAAAAATAGGAACAAAGAATATACCTCACTAATGTAGCAGTAGCAGCTTTGTCGAGTTAGAAGAAGCAAAATGTCATGGTTGTGTACTCTGTTTCTATCCAATAAGGACACAGAATTTTTGTGCGATAGAATATTATTAATTTTTTTTGTTAACTTTTAGTATTTTAAGTGCCAAGTTATTTATATAATATTTCTAAAATATACACAATGTACAAGATTTCTTGTCGAAGTTGACGAGGTCTAGTTAATGGTACAAGCAGGTCAGTCTATGGATGGATGTAGAGTAAACTTCTTTAATCAAACGGAGCAGGGTATTAAAAAATGCAACAATATCACACGTGAGATTTGCATATATGACGTAAAGATATTCTTTTAGTTATTTTTGCCGTTACTCTAATAATTAAGCTGCTATGTGTACATTTTTCACAATTTATAATTTAAGAAAATGAGATTTTTAATATAAAAAATAGATCTCTTATGTTTAAAAGTAAATTTCTCATGTGTAAAAAAAGAGGCAAGGTCATAAAACTAAAAATAAATTTGTAAAAAGCCACAAAATCAATGTACAGTGATAAGTATTGTGACGACCCAAAGGGTCAACACCAGATTTCTCCCTTTTTCGTGCTTCCGAGGCCTTGAAAACCTCGTTTTTAGTTGCCTCGATTTACGTGTGCAGTCCGGGCGCGTAGCCGGAAAGCTTTTATGTTGAAATATGTGAATTCTGTGAAAAATTTGAAGAATTTCGATATTAATATGATTAAAGTTGACTTTGGTCAACGTTTTTGGTAAATGGACCCGGACCCGGATGTGACGGTCCCGGAGGATCCGTAGAAAAATATGGGACTGGGGCGTATTCTCGGAATCGAAATCCGAGGTCCCGAGCCCGAGAAATTAATTTTTGAAAGAAATTATTTTTCTGAAAATGATATGAAAATTTAAAATGAAAATGAGTTAGAAAACACTGATATCGGGCCCGTATTTTGGTTCCGGCGCCCGGTACAAGTCTTAAATATGTGTTAAGCGCTTTCTGTGAAGTCTGGTCGAAATCGGACGTCATTCGACGTATTTCGGACCTAAATATCTAAAGTTTGAAGTTTATGAAGTTATAATGAAAAATGATGAATTTGGGGCTTGATTCAATGATTTTGATGTTATTTTGGCGGTTTGATCGCTCGAGTAAGTTCGTAGGGTGTTATTGAGTTAGTGTGTGTGTTTGGTTAGGAGCCCCGAGGGCTCGGAAGTGAATTGGAGGTGGTTCGGGATGTTATTACACTTAGGAAAGGATTAGATTTTGCTGCATTTTTACACAGACATTTTGTTCTTCACGGACGCGGCCCCAGGCTCGCGTTCACAATGCTTTGGTGTTCTCCTCTTACGCGTTCGCGGCTCATTTCACGCGATCGTGTAGTTCAATCAAACCCTCCACCGCGTTCGCGTTTGCTTCCTCGTGTTCGCGTAGACCAACTTCCCGGGCCCCCCACCAGCTTACTCGTCGCGTTCGCATCACACCCATCGCGAACGCGATGCCCGCAGTTTCTCTTCATCGCGAACGCGTCCTCTTGGTCACGATCGCGTAGGGTAAAAATGTTCAGTGAATTTTTCTTAAAAACAGAACACTTAACACGGGATTTCTTCATTATTTTCACACGAGCTCTTCTCCTTCACCCTCCATAGACAAGTTTGAAGAACCTCTTCCTCCATAACTTCATAGGTAAGTGTTCCTAACTTCTTTCCCTCTTAATTTCTCCAACTAACCACTAATTTCCTAGCCCTCAATCATGAAATCAAAGTAGAAATTAGGGGTTTTGGGTAGAGTTAGGGTTTTGAGGATTTTGGGTGATTCAACCTCAATTTGGGGTCGAATCTTAAAACAAATCATATATTTGAACTCGTGGAGTTATGGGTGATTGGGTTTTGGTCCGAGCCTCGTGTATGGACCATGTGGTCCCGGTGTCTAATTTTGGTATTTTTGGAAGAATGCTAGGGACTTCATTTCTAGGCTATGGGATTATATTTTTGAGCCTTTATTGATATTATTGAATTAATTATGCCTAGATACCATTGTTTC